>ML779981.1:579181-616175 GCA_009831015.1 Picea engelmannii
TAACCAATACGTTAAGTTAAGTAATAAATGAATGGATAAGGCATTAATAAAGGGATAAGGTATTTGGTGGGGGGAGTTAATGGAGGAAGGGCGGTGAAGGAGGAATAAGGGAGTGGAGAAGGATTATGGAAGGATTCATTCTATGAGAGGGGGAAGAGCTGGGAGGAATGGAGAGTGAAACCAACAGTGGAATTTACAGTGCACCGGGGAGCTGCAGAGGTTTTGGGCTCGGAGGGCTAGGACATCCATTGATGTCCTAGGGCTAGGCGTACTAGTCGGTAGGGTGGCTGGTTTTGGGGTGTCCTAAGGAGCAACGTCAGGTTCAAGTGGCAGATAGCATCAAGCGATGGATAGCATCAGAGTGAGGTATGTAAATTGTTAGTAAATTTTATTTATTGAAATATTGGATTGAATGTGCTAGATTAAGTGAATTTCGAGTGAATTTTAGATTTGTTGTTCTGTTCTAAATTAATGGTTGTTATAAATAAATTAGAGAACTACAATGCCTAGCTCAACTGCTTGTCTCCTAACAGGCTTAAATTGCCCCTATGCTAGTTAATTAAAAACTCTATACCTGCATGAACATAGCCAGACACAACGCTTCAACAGTTTAAGGTTGACCTGAGTATAACTCACTTTGAATAAGTCTGCTAGGAAAACTACTCACCGAATCTAGCAATGGATTAGTAGGTCATAGGTAAGGATGAATGGTCCTGGGACCATTTAAAATACGGTGGTACTAAATTGTGATTAAATCAATCAAGGGTGGATTCGCTGGGGGTTTAGGTACTAAAACAAGCTTGAAGCACACAAAAAGAACAAGGGGCAGAGTTGAAAATTTGGGATGGAGACGCAGACATAAATACATCAAAATTTCGAATTCCTGAGCCAACTTCACATTAACCAAATACCAAAATGAAATTGCCAGGAAGGAGCTTTCTTGGGTAATAAATTTACAAAAGGAGTGTGCCAGAAACAATTTTTCCAGCGTGACTGTACACGGTGATTTTCATCATTCAGGGGATGGAAATGAAATGGTAAATACAAGGCTAGTGGTTTCTCTAATTTTACAAAGTAAAATTTGCAGCAAGTTAAATACACAAAAATTCGTCGGAGTAAGTAAATAAAGAAAAACCATTTAGTCCAACGAAAACCAACACCGATTGAAATTAAATATTCTTCCATCCAGATTACCAATACACATGCATATATAATCATACATCTAATGCATTCTACTCTACAAATCAAAGAGCATGCCTTTGCCTGATCGTCTGCCTCGAATGACGTCTGCGCGCTCCGTGTCTCTCCCGCTCGTCGACCGTCGAGGCCTCACCGGTACCTCCCACACAACACTAGGGGTACTCTACTTCCCCCTCATCCCCTTGAGCCACAAAGGGGATTCACACTATCCAGATGGTATCTCTAGTTCCCAGATCACCTCGTAACGCCAAGCTACCACTCCTCTCCGAGATGGGAAATCCCAACTCCTCACAAGTAAATCAATCAAGTCACTAATCTAACAGCGTAACATTACACTAACAACCGATTCCCTTACTTCCTCCTCCTTCCTCTCTTTTATAAATTTTTAGGATTTCCAAACTTTCCCTAAATCTCATTTAATTTAAGTTTTAATAAAAATATTCTAATAATTCTCCTTCGTACAAGTGTCGTCCATCCCCCACTTTCCTCCAATAATTATTTTCTTTAAATTAATAAATGTCTCACTTCCCTCACCCACCTAGAGTTACTCCTAAATTTACTCCTAGGTGTCCCTAGATTCCCTCACAGGTTTTAAATACTTTCCCTAAAATGAAAATGCTAAGTCAGTTCAAAATTAGAAGGTTCTTGAATGCAGATTCTTTACTAAGTTGACCTCTTTCTTTTTACCATAAGTTCCCTCTTTCCCTTTTTATGTCACCTCCATTCCCTAGTTTCCTAATTTTTTTATTATTCCCTTTTTTTCTCTTTTTATTAGAGCCAAAAATGGCAGTTGTGCAAATTAACCTCTTTTCCTTTTTATTAATAATTTAATATCTTTTACACTTTCACAAGTTAAATGATTAAATTCTTATTTACCCCCCTTTTTTTCCCACATATTTTATTTAAGTTCTTACTCTCTTCATTTTACCCAAAAATTTATGAAGTCCTCAATTATTACTTAAGTGGTTTTTATTTTAAACTTTATTATTTTATTTTTAGAGAGATAATTTCTTATGGGTAGACAAAATTTTATCCCTAGAATAGTTTTAGTCTTAGGACTTAGATTTTGAACTAGGTGACATTTTTAATTAGGGAAGTTGTTTAAAAAATTCTTAATGAGATATTATTCTTAGGGCCATCTAGGTTTGTTCCTTCAACATCATCAACACGACGTGCCCTTCAGGACGCACTATGTTCTCCAAGGGTGCCACTCACCTCTTTTGTTTCTTTTGCATGATGTGCCCTTCAGGACGCACCATGTGCTCCAAGGGTGCCACTCGCCTCTTTTGTTTCTTTTCTGTGATGTGCCCTTTAGGATGCACCACATGCTCCAAGGGTGCCACTCGCTTCTTGACTGATTAGTAGACATCAATAACCCCTGGAGTCAACACTCTGCCACGTGAACTTGTGGGATACTAAGGGATTCTAAGGAATAAGGCCCCCACCTTATTGCGCACACTTTAGTATCATCATGAGAGACTGTCGCAGTCTTCCCTCGCGGCATCGTGCGTCCTCTGAAACTAGCTAATCGTTAACCTACAGTTCGAGCCATGACGAGAGCACTAGTAGGTTGTGGCAGGGATGTTGTCCACACCTCTCCCTCAACCTCTCTGGTAGTCATGTGTGGCCCCTTTACTCCATATGTGATTCTGGTCAGCAAGCTATCCTTAGCCTACATCATCAACAATCATGTCAGACATATCCACATCATATCATCTAATCAAATGTACTATAATCACAGTAAAACAATCAAACCCCAATAGCACACTCCCTGACTTGATCTAGAGTCCAAGGGTTTCGTCGATGCCTCTACATCCTCAAGGTCCAAAACCCTACACACTCAGTAAAACTGAGTCAATAGCCCCTGTCTATGTCAATGTAGTAAAACATCATGTCATCTATCATAACGCATCATAATCAAGGAAAAATGTTTTAATATCATAATAGTCCAGATCACTTGCGAGCAAGTGTCCTCAAACAATAAGTTTTCTCAGTGCGCCAGAGCGGGATGTTACATACACCCCCTCTTGGTCTAAACTTCATCCCGAAGTTTCATAGTATAAGTGCCGAAATAAGTGTATCACAGTATCATAAGTCTATCTATCAAAAAAAAATGGAAACTTCTGGCACATATCATATGTGTCCTCCCAGGTCACCGAGTGTGGACTATAATTGTCCCACTAGACCTTGACCTAATCTATTGTTCGACGTCGTAACTGTCGAACGCGGTGATCTAAGATGCGTATTGTCTCAGCCATGACAACTCCCTCGTCTGATACCTGCAAGGAACACATGTCAATCACATGTGTAGGATCACTAATATAATGTCTCAAAATAGATACATGAAAAACATCGTGCATACACCTCAAGGAATCAGGCAAGGCTAGTCAATAGGCCACGGGCCCCTTTCTCTCCACAATCTCAAAAGGTCCCACGAATATATGAGAGAGTTTATCTCCCTTTCCAAACTTGATCGATCTCTTATGCAATTTCACCCGCAGGAAGACTCGATCGTCGACCTCGTAACTACGGTCGACTCGGTGCGCATCGACATAACTCTTCTGTCGATCCTGTGCATATTTAATCCTTTGTCTTATTATTTTCATTTTCTCTTCCATTTCGTGGATCGCTTCTGGTCCCACCAGGACCCTATCCTCAAGCCTATCCCAACTCAAGGGCATCCAACAAAGTCTCCCGTAGAGAAACTCAAACGACGCCATCCTAATGGTTCTTTGTTAACTGTTGTTGTAAGCGAACTCCACTAGTGGCAAGAATTATTCCCAACACTTTTGTTGGTCCATTACATACATGCACAACATGTCCTCCAAGGTTTGGTTGGTTGGTTTGATCTGTTCGTCAGTCTCTGGGTGATACACAGTACTAAAGTTAAGTTGGGCTCCCAAGGCCTCTTGGAAACTCGTCCAAAATTGTCCAGTAAACATCAATCCTTAATCGGATATAATCTTTTAATGCATGCCATGTAGCCTCACAATATCATTGATTAAAAATCTAGCTATGTTAGGTTCCTGATACATCGTACGCATAGGAATAAAGTGAGAACTCTTCGTCAAAGTGTTTACTACCACAAAAATCGAGTCATGTCTCCTTGCCGTTAGTGGAAATCCAACAATAAAATCCATTGAAATAACCTCCCATTTCAATTCTGGAATGACATGTGGTTGTAGTAATCCTACTAGGTGTCTATGTTCAGCCTTTACCTGTTGACATTCGAGGCATCTGGCCACATAGCTAACTATGTTTGTCTTCATTCCCTTCCAAAAGAATAAGGGCTTAAGGTTTTCCCTCATCTTCGTGACTCTCGGGTAATAGCCTCGACCTTGGCTGGATCCATGGCAATACCTTCGCTGGAAATGACATGCCCTAAGTAGTGAATCCTCGATTAATAAAAAGAGGATTTGGAAAATTTCCCATACAATTTGTGCTCTCGCAGACACTGTAGTACCAAGTGCAAGTGCCCTTCATGCTCCTCCATCGTATGAGATTAAATCAAAATATCGTCAATGAACACTTGGATGAACTTGTCCAAGTACTCATGGAACACCCCGTTCATCAAACTCCTAAATAACCCTGGGGAGTTTGTCAGTCCAAATGGTAAAACAGTAAATTCGTAATGTCCAAACATCATCTTAAAGGTGGTATTAGGGATTTCATCCTCCTTGATCCGTAATTGGTGATGCCTTTATCGCAAATCGATTTTGGAGAACACCATCACACCCTTCATTTGATCGAACAGATCATCAATTTTCGGCAAGGGATATTGATTCTTGATTGTGGCCTTGTTCAGTTGATGGTAGTCAATGAAAAGCCTCCATGATCCATCCTTATTTCATATGAAAATAACCAATGCTCCCCACGGTGACACACTAGGATGTATCAATCCCAGGTCCAACAAATCCTTTAGTTGCATTTTCAACTCTTGCAACTCTAGGGTCGACATCCGATAAGGCGTCCTTGCTATCGGTTCGGTCCCCGATTTCAAGTCTATGGTAAACTCCAATTCCCTGTCTAGCGACATCCCAGGTAACTCCTCTGGAAATACGTTAGCAAACTCTCTCACAACTGGAAGGTGTTCTAGACCTTCTGCTACTCCCTTCTCGTTTAACGCAAGGATCACATAAAGCTTGCACCACTTGGGCATACTCTTCCGTAGTTGTAAGGAGGAGACGAACCTCAGGGAAAATCCATGGTTTCTCCCTACAATCACACGTCTTTGTCCCTCGTCATCGACCAAGATTAACCATTTCATCTTACAGTTGAGTATCACCTCATGTGATTCCAACCAATCCATACCAATCACTACATCATAACATCCTAATATTGTGATGTACCGGTTGGCCCTTGTGAAAAACTCTCTCAGGTTAAGGATATAGTCTGTAACCTTTCCTACAACCTTCAGTTTGGATCCCAAAGACATCTCTATGAAGCTAAACTCATCATGTTTGACTGCCTTTACCTTAATCCTTTTTAGCACTGCATTAGAAAATGAAACTCTCAGTAGCACTGGCATCTGTCAAAATACTAAGGGTCTGGTCAGTGACAGTACCTGTCGTCTCGAGCACTGTCGACTGGTGCTCTGCCTGGTAGTTATTCACCACTGTATGAATCCGATGGGCCTTGCCCATATCTCCCACGGTAGTGGGTCCGGCTGATCTAGATGCTCCGGTCCTCTCCACATGATAGTTGCGCTGGTAGTGTGGCTCCCCACATGTCCAAAACCCCTTCTTCGGTCCAGTAATCTTGGTACCCAAAGTAGAATATGACGACCCACTGGCCTGGAACCTTGGTTTGTTCTATTGAACAGGCTTAAACTGATGCTCCTACAGGGGATGCTATTGCTGATGCGATGGTCCCCGATAAGGTGTCCACTACTGAGGTGGCTGTCGCCGGGGTTTGGTGAAAGTGGATCCCCTCTGGAAGCCATGATATCCCAGCATATGTCTCACTGGTGTCTATTGTTGTTGTGTTCCAGATGAAACCTGCCCTACTAATCTCGTTGGAGTCCTAGTCTAACCCCCACTGATAAGCTCCTCCTTTGCTATGAGGGCCTTTTGGATGACATCGTGTAAGGTTTGGGGCATCAAAATCCTAACCTTTGCACGTAGGTTGTCATTAAGGCCAAACAAAAACCTGTTGAGCTTAAGTTTCTCAGTGTTAAGGTGGAGAAGCTCCATAAAATGTGCCTTGTACTCAGGCATCGTACAACCTCCCTGTCATAAGGCATTGAACTCATTGAGCTGATGCTCGATGAATTCCTCTGAAAGGTACCTCTCTCGAAACCATTCCTCGAATAGTTCCCATGACACGTCTTCGACGACCATGTTCAGTTGTGGTAGGAGCATCTTCCACCATAGAAAAGTGCTCCCCTTCAGTTGAAAGACCTCCATGTATACCTTCATGTTGGATGTATAATCGTGAAGTGCAAAGCACATCGCCATGTTCTCCAACCATGCCTCAGTGGCTGCACCATCCGGGGCACCAAAGAACTCGAGAAATTTGACCCTCTCGAGTTCACGGTGAATTTTATGAGTAACGGTTGTTGTACGAGGTGGAACCTCAATGGGAACCAATTATCTGGCCTCATCTCTATCCAAATGTATGATTAGTGCCTCAGACATGCGCTGAAAGGATCTCATCATTCTGACTACATCGCCAACTGCTATCTGCTCCTGCCCGAGATCTTGCTTGCCTCTCTGGGTGTTAAACCCCTCTGGTGTGGATGCTACTGGAGGCGTCGCATATCCTCCCTGTTGGCAGCCAATTCACCTTTTTCCATTGTCTTATAAGCTACCTACACCTATGTCTTGCAAACATCAATTTTTTGTTGCAATTTTCAAATAAACGACATTTTCATTTTTGCGACATTTACACACTTATTTTTGTTTCGTTTTCACGACTGTAAGCGTGAAAACTTAATCTTTTGAAGTCTCATTGGAATCACTATCTGAATTGTCATTATCTTTTTGGAGATATGCCTATTGCGCTTACCTTTTATTTGTCATTATGTAGCTGGCAAAACTTTCGAACTATACTCATTGGACATTCTTATATTGATTGTGTGACTGGGTTTCATTGAGTTTGCAATGCATTAATATTTGGATTTGCATTTTTATTTGATTTACATGAACTTTTGGTTTCATAAGATACATGGTTGTTATAGTAAAATATTTCATATATATCTTTTAATGTGATACCTATGTTGATTATATGAATACCCATCGGCACATTGGTTAAACTATTAATTATGTGAGCTGGTACATTGGTGCATAATTGATTTTGGTTTTGATTTATATGTCGGGTGTTTAAAATGATGGAATAATGTTTGCGTGCGTTGGTTTATACATTGATTTCATTAGTTGGGCACATGACTTGATTGTTCAACTACTATTATGGATTCAACAGCTATGTAAATCGTCGGTTGTTCCTTGGCAATAATTGTGATGCATGGCAGAGACAAAATCCACCACCTTCGCATGCTGGCATTTATGCTTATCCCTTATTCACATTCAATTTTGTTAGCTCGGGTAGCTCTGCTCCTGTGTGTGTTTTGATCCAAACCCTCGACTTACCATGTGCTCGGATCCATGGCACCAGTCGTGCGAATCGAGCCAAACGGAAACCAAGCCTTGTTAATGTTTGACAATGCTCGCAAAGACTTGGAGGATAATGGATGGCTTACCTTCATGAAACGATTTGAGGGTTTTAATCTAGCTGTAGCACGACAGTTTTCTATAACCTTCGATGGCTTTAGAGCCAAGGTGGGTGACATACAGTTGGAAATTGATGAGAAATTTATCAGTTCTTCCACAGGGTTACCTTCCATAGGCCAACGTTGGTTCAAAAATTGTAAGGTCGAGGAGGTCCCATGGACACTGCTATTCCTCTCGTGCAAAGTCACCTCTTGTGATAGAGGTATGCCCATATCTACACTTAAACCATGATGGCATGATACCTTGATGGTAATCGAATAGTTTGTGACCTATGAAGGTCGATACGGACTTGTGTTTCTCTACCACCTGCATTTGCTTATGAATTTTATGGGATACTCATTGAATATGCCCTTTTACTTTCATCGTAGCCTATATAAAATGTCGAAAAGATTGAAAAGGCAGAAGGCTGACAGCAGCCTGTTCCACCATGGACTTATCAAACTTATCATTGTTTATCATTTGATTTTGCATGGTGATAGTTGGAGAACTTTCGTTTCTCGGAATGGTTTCGAGGAATCGGACCCTATACAGGTTGACAAGGCTATGGTGAGTGAAATCAAGGCTGTACCCCCTGTACCCTTCCATGTCCTATTGCATGTTCCTAAACCTTCGGCCTACCCTCCGAACGACTTACCCGGCGCTATAACTAAGAATGTCGAGGCTATTAAAACACGTGTGAGAAAAAATCCCAAGGAAAACCCTACTGCTAACGCTAAGGGTAAAAAGAACGCTTGTTTGATTTCACGGATGGCCAGGAACAAACCTAAACCCTTTGTTGAGTCAAAGCCTATCATCCTAAGTGAGGATTTTGATTCTGACGTAGAACATTTTCTAGCCAGCGAGTACCCTTACTCACAGGGTTTGTGTCTCGAGCCGACTTATGATTTCATGTCGAATCTTCCCCCTTGCCTAAGGGATAACCCTGGCTACCTTGGTATTAAATTGCCTCGTGAAACCCTCGTCCATTTGACCAAACCCTCACCTACTCTTTCAAAACCCACATAGTCATCCTGTGACCAATGCGATTTATGGTTGGAACGATACTACATTGATGTTCCAATACTCCAATCAAAAATTCAATCACTGGAAGATCAAATTGCAGTGTTAACTAGTCAAAGAAACTAGTTCCAACCAACTAATAAAAAGAAAAAGACAACCGGCTCCATCCTTTTCAAAAACGTTGAATCGACCACAACCATTGTCAACTCCAAATTGGCATAATCAAGTTGTCTCATCGCTATACAGGTATGAAAATTTGGTATTGTTTTTGTTTTGTGAATAATCAAGGTTAATATAATGATTTGAATTCTATTCTTAAATAGCTCAGTCTCTCATCCAAATTTCCTCTGTCATTCGGTGATCATCCTGTACATGGTTTCATTTTGCTAAAAAATAAAAGGAATTTCGATTTGATATACGATTTTCTCATAGATTTTTATTGGATTTGAATGGTTTTCGTTTGGATTTCATTTGCTAAGTTTGTCTGATTGAAGTAACAGAATTAATGGTGTGTTTTCAATTCAATTCGTTTTGTATCCACTCCGAACAGGAAGTTTCCATGATCAATTTAGAATACGATTATGCTTGGATTCAATCTCATTATGATTCATATGTTGTGATTGGTAAATGATTTCGGGAGTGTAGTTGTTACGATATGCCGTGTCATATGATTTTCCAAATCATGAGTACCCCTCTGTTCAATTTAATTTGGAAAGAATTACTCTGTTTTTATAAAAACAATGATGTCAATAAACCTGTGCAAATACGCCTGAATTATGGAACGATTATGATTTGCAATGACTATGCTAAACCCAACCGATTGATTCACTTGATTGGATTGTTGTTAGTTCGATCATTTTTAGGAATTGGATACCGATTGTAATTGTTGCTTTGTTTGATTTTAATGGTGTAAAACGAATTGGTCAAACCCGGTTATAATTCGTTTGATTGGAACAATTTCGATCAAAGACAATCAATCTTGTTTTCCCAATTTTCAATAACAAATTACGAATTCTGTTACAACTTTATTTGAATTGATTTTCGACCCAGCTCGATTTAATCTACTTGTGGCATGATGCGTTTGCTATATCAAAACAGTTATTATGATTTGAAAATGATCTTGTCGAATTCATATTTCCTGTTGACAAGGCAGCGTAACAGTTGCTTGTCATTTGTTTTGATTATATTGAATTCGATTTGTTATGAAACAATCGCATTGTTGCTCCATATGATTTTGTCACCTGACTTTCAGGTAACAATCAAAACAGAGTATGCCTATCTCTGTAGTCATTTAATTGATTTGGATCCTGTTTGATTTTGAATGTTATAACAAACTCAAATTAAATGATTTGTTTTCATATGGCTATTGGATGTCAATTAAATAGAATTCTTTAAAAGATTTTCGATTAATTTCAATGTTGATTCTGTATCTTATTTAGACTAGCTACAAAATCGCATGATTCTGTAGCTAGTCTATAGAATTAAATTTTCTATCATTTTATTAATAAAAGATCCTTATAATTTGTTCATTTTTGGTCATTTTCAGGTGAATTCGAATTGCATGGGATTTGATGGACAGTCTAGAGGATATTTGGATGTTTTACTTTTATTTTAGTTCCCTAGTTTAGTTAACTTTGGGATATCTTCCCAGATTTTATGTAAACAGTTTTATAACTTCCACAGGGAGGTTTTACCCTGTGGAAAACCTTTAAATACTTATTATTTTGTAATAATGATCATCCTCACTTGTGGGAGAACCAGGATTATGGATATCTAATACAAGCTGAGACAAAAGTTGATGTTCTACTACAGCTTTCGCTTTCATAATATCAATCTTTTGTTTCATGTTTATGTTTATCAATTTGCATTAGATTAGTGACTACTTTAGCTATCATAGTATTTTGTAGAATGATATGTATTAATTAATGTTTCATCCATATATGATTTCTTCCATTACTTAAAAATACTGCAATTATTTGATTCAGATTATGAATGAAAGATTTCTCTTCTTCATCAATTGAATTATTTTGTATAAGACTTTGCATACAGGTTTACCTAATTGTGGAGATTTATAAATCATATGATTGTTGTGATTTTTATGTCTTGTTTGTCTTGTAAACAAACTTAAAGAGCACTGCAGCTATCGTTTACGAAAAGATTCTAGATTATTCGGTGCGGGTTTCATCCCTCCGATCTGCTAGCACAGTCATCATACACAGGGAAAATCTGGAGCGTTTCTCCAGGTTAGTTTGTGATTTATTTTCGTTAATTTGTTTAGTATAATTAAAGTAGTTTGGTTAGATATATTTGTAGTTTAGATTAGTGATTTAGTTTAGTTAGTTTTTTGTTTTATTTTTGCTCATAAAATATAAAATCGACAATAACATCTTCCTCTGTCTTAGGGAAGAATATTAATGAGTTTTTCAGGTTTTAATTAAATCTGTAAATTGTTGATATTGTATATTTTGTGAATAAGTTATATTGCAGTTAGTAGTTAGATAGTTAATTAGCTAGAGTTAATATAGTAGTAATTAGTAGATTGTATATATAGAATAGTTAGATTAGTTTAGTTTGTTTAATAGTTAGTTTTAGTTAGATTAGTTTATTAGTTTGTTTTATTTATTTTTAGTTAGATTAGTTTAGTTTAGATTAGTTTTCTTTTTGTTTTCTTAGGACCTTATATCGGCTAACAGAGCCGCTAAACCTGTCAGGGTGGTTCATTCCAAATGGATTGGGTTATTAGACAACCCTGGACCGGTTCCACTCTCTCAGTTGATGGACGGTCGATTTCGCCCGTCAACAAATGGCGCTAGAAGGAGGGCTTGAACTTAATTAATGGCACGAGGAGGTCTCAAGAGTCCTCCACCCCCTAATCGCTCGCCTATAGTGACTAGAAGTTGTTCACATGATAATATTCCCCTTCAAACACCAACTACTTCAATCGATGATCCACAGATCACAGTTGAGCCAGCAACCCCTAATCCTACAGGTGGTGACATACAGGAGATTGTCCGTCAATCTCTTATAAAAAAACATAGTGCCTTGGCTCGTCTTAGGCAACCAAACCATCCATGGGGTCAACCTTTGGACTTCTTTGATATCAGAGAACAATTAGGTGACACTAACCTCACTGTGAATCCCATAGATCCAATCGTAAATCCTGCTGCAGGAGGATCTGGGATACCTCCTTCACCACCTCCATCATCTCCTTCCTATTTTGGAGGAGATTCTTCTGACAGAGGCCATTCTCCTTCTCAGCCTTCCACACCCACTACCCCAATGGAAAATCAGAATAATCCTGCTAGACCTTGGCTTGATCAAGATGTTGTAGGTGTACCTGGAGCTCAACACCCTTTACATAAACACCCAGAGAAATGGCTTCCCAAGTTTGGTCCTGACTCAAAACAGATAGTTGAAGATCACATTAAAAAATTTATGTTAGCCATAAGATTCCGTAATGTCAAACATGAAGACGTTGTCTGTAGGTTGTTCCCTTATACTTTCGAGGTTAATGCATCCACTTGGTACTTTTCCCAACAACCTCATACCATCGTGTCTTGGGAAAAGTTTGAGTCGTGCTCTTTGGAAAAATTCGGAGACGGTAAGCCTTTGGAAGTCCTAGTCATGGATCTTTCTAGCTTAAGAATGAACCCAAAATAAAAAGTTAAAGACTTTAATAAAATATTCTTAACACTTAAAAATCGAATCCCTGTAGATTCTATGCCTGTTGAAAGTCTTATAATAGCTTACTACACTAAAGCTTTACATCAAAGCATAGCTATTTGGGTTAAACGATCTAAGAAAGCCACATTGTTAGAAGCCTTCGAGGAGGCCAGCCAGATTGAAAAAGACATACTTAGTCTTAAAGACTCTTCTAGCAATGAAATTGAGACTAGTTCTTCTTCCAAAAAGAAGATTGAAATCCTACCCAGACCCACTCAAAGTAAAACACAACCTGAAAACTCTGATTTGGAAAACTTAACTAAAGTTGTTCAAAAACTATCGAATCAAGTTATAGACTTAAAAAGGTCAACCGAAGAAGCTTCCTCGAGTAAAGGACCCTATTTCCGAAAGCCTTTTCCTACCAACTGACCTAATCCAAACCCCGAAGGCCTAAATCTAGAAAGTTTGCAATGTGCCCTTCAAACAATTCTAGAAGCCCAAGATAACTTGATGCCCCATGAAATCCCTCAGGAAGTAGTTGAACAAGAGACAGTCCAAGAAGAAGAGTCTTCTCCAAACATCTTTGGACACTTCTCGGATAGCATCTTTCAAGCTAATTTTGAGACAGTTCACCCTTATAATACTAGGAGTAAGACAACAAACAAACCTTCTACCGAAAACACTACAACTTCGCCTCCAAAGAAATCTAAATCAGTTGAGACTAAACAGAGTAATGTGAACCCCAACTTAGATTATGATGTTGTTGAAGATCTTAAAAAGTTAAGGGCTAACATTTCTATTTATGAGTTATTTAAGTTTCCATTTCTGCTTCAAAAAATGTTGCAAAATATTTCAGAGAATGGCAAGAATGGTAATTCAAGTGGTAACAAGGTTGTGCAAAACAAAGTCCCGCAGAAGACTTCCACTAAAAATAATCCTGATCATCAAGATAAAGGAATCTTTCCTGTAAGTAATGTAAATAATGTAAATAATGTAGATAAAGTAGCTTTAAATATTGTGAGTAAAAATCCATGAGCTACTACTCTTAGTACTCGCAAAAATGTACCTCCTTTCTTGTTAACTTTTGAGATCTTCAATAGAAACGTGCATAATTGTATGGTGGACTCAGGGGCATCATCCAATGTGATGCCTTGGTCTGTCTGCCAGAATATTAATGCTGAAGTGGAACCATCTACTTTAAAAATAATATAACTTGATCAAACCAATGTTAAGGTTGTAGGCGAACTAAAAAATGTACTTATTATATTATCATCTAACCCCAAGGTTCATCAGGTTATTGATGTAATCGTTGTGGATATTACAGAAGTGTATGGTCTATTTTTAAGCAGGGACTGGTCAGAGAAGCTACATGGTTACTTCGCGACAGAATGGTCTCACCTATGGCTTCCAGAGAACGACAAGCCTAATAAGATCAAAGTAAATTGTGAGAGCTACCTTAAGTTCACGGTCACAGATTTGAATGATCCTAACGAACCATATACACCTTCTTCTGATTCACCCGAAGTCCAAGGGATGGACACCTTCTTCGGCAATTTCATGGTCGAGGCTTCACCTATCATCAATCCAAAACAACAGTTCGAGATTGTAGCATATATGAAACCAACAGCTTCTACGCAACGGTCTCATCTACCCAATGGAAATCAAATTTGGTCTCTATATTTCGATGGGTCTAAGTCTAAAGAAGGAGCTGGTGCAGGCTGCATTATTATCGATCCGGCAGGTAACAAGACGTTAATTGCATGTAGACTAGAATTTGAATGTACTAATAATACTGCAGAATATGAGGCTTTACTGCAAGGTCTCAGAAAAGCTTTGGATATGAATATTCAAAACCTGGTTGTATTTGGCGACTCTGAAATAGTGGTTAGACAGGTAAGAGATTCTATCCACTATCTCTCTCTGCATCTCAAGAGCTACCAGTCTGAGGTATGGAGTTTAATGAATAAATTTTCTTCTTTCAATATAAATTCCATTCCTAGATTAAATAATGTTGAAGCAGATCTATTAGCTAATATAGCTTCTAAACTTCTTCCTACATAAGGCTTGTCCCCAGATGCATTCTCCATCGAGCTGTTGTTTCGACCATCTGTTCCTGACAATATCATGAACTGGAGAGTATTTGACGATGATCAGTAGATCATTAACTTTCTGCACATGGAAGAAACCTTTCAAGGCGCGGTGATATATGAACGCACGCACGATGACAATTTGCACGATTTTACGGTAATACCTGACCCAAAATCTCCTGAAGCTCTGTCGGACATGGTAAATTCCATACCCAAATATATAGTTAGATTAGAGAAGTTTTATGATTTTGAAGATAAATTTAAAAAGACGATCAACTATCAAAACCAATAGTTCCTTGTTGTCTTATGAAAGAGTGAACTTAGGAACTAGTGAAAATCCTCAATACATTAACCTAGGCTTGGGATGTTCTAGACAAGAAAAAGCTGCATTTGTTAAATTATTTAAAGAATTTAAGGATGTCTTTGCATGGACGTATGATGATCTTAAAACTTTCGACCCTAATATCATACAGCATGTCATCATGATGAAGTCCCAAACCTTACCCTTCCAACAAAAACTGAGGAAAATGCACCCTAAACTTGAACCGACCGTTCAAAAAGAATTGAATAAGCTCATTAATGCTAAAATAATTTTTCCTGTTAGGCACAGTCAATGGGTTTCCAACCTTGTCCCAGTTCGGAAGAAAAACGGGGAAATCCGACTCTGCGTCGATTTCCGAAACCTCAATAGAGCGTCTGATAAAGACAACTATCCTGTCCCACCCATGGAATAGATCCTTCAATAGGTATCTGGTTCCAATAGGTTATCCTTGTTAAATGGTTTCTCAGGATACAACCAGGTCCCGATGTCTCCACCAGACCAACTCAAAACTACCTTCCGTACGCCGTGGGGCACTTATGCTTATTGCAAAATGCCTTTTGGATTGATTAATGTTGGTGGCACCTTTCAGAGAGCAATGGATATTTCCTTTTGAGGCTTAATCAATCAGTCCTTCGTAGTTTACCTAGATGATTTGACTGTTTATTCTAAAAACAAAGACGATCATCTAGCTCACTTACGAGCCGTTTTGCTATGATGTCGTAAATACGGCATCTCCTTAAACCCCAAAAAATCCATCTTTGCAGTAGAACAGGGTAAACTCTTAGGATTCATTGTGTCTAGTGAAGGGATGATTATTGACCCCAAAAGGACTCAAGTCATTGCAAAACTCCCCCCTCCTACATCCAAAAAATCCATGCATTCTTTCTTAGGCCAGATTAACTTCGCGAGGAGATTCGTCCCCAGTTTCTCCGAGATGGTCAGGCCTTTAGAGAATTTGATTAAGAAAGACACCCAATATCACTGGGGACCCACAGAAAATCAAGCTTTCAACGCTATAAATAACGCCATAATAGACGCTCTGTCTCTCATGAGCCCTGACTTTTCTCAAGATTTTACACTCTATACTTTTTCCTCTGACCGTTCCTATGCCGCAGTCCTAACTCAGAAGAATGTTGAGAACCATGAAGTACCCATTGCCTTTATGAGCTCTGCTTTCAAAAGTGTTGAACTTAACTATCCAGCGGTGGATCAGCAAGCCTATGTTGTTTTCAAAGTAGTCAAGCACTTCCAGTCCTATCTTTTGAAGTCAAGGACGAAAGTCATTGTCTCCTACCCTGTCGTAAGGAACTTGTTAGTGTAGAAGGAGTTAGGAGAAAAGAGAGCTAACTGGGTCACCTCCTTGTAGGAGTATGACTTAGAAATCACCCCAGCCCATATTGTGAGAGGCCAAGGGTTATGTAAGTTGGTGGTTGATTTGGAAACAGAACAGCAAGAAGACAGTGATACGTTAAACCTAGGACAAAGCAATCAAAGCCTAATCTGTTGCACACAAAACCTTGTTAGTCCCTGGTACGATGATATTAGATTCTGTCTGGAACATGGGTCAGCCCCCCGTCACCTTGACCCCACCAAAAGAAGAGCGTTGAGACTAAAGTCTTCCTCCTTTCATCTGGTTAATGGTATCCTGTTTCATCAAAGTTTTGATGGCGTACTGATGCGTTGTCTTGAAAAAGACGAAGCAGAAAAAGTATTGCTAGAGTTGCATGCGGGAGAAGCTGGTGGTCATTTTGGTGGTGACACCACCGCTCATAAGGTTTTAAGATCTGGTTACTACTGGCCCACGCTTTTTAGAGATGCCCATGCCTTGTGTCGTAAATGTATCACCTGTCAGAAAGCATCGGGGCGGTTACAAAAACCAGCCTTTCCCTTGCAGTACGTTACAATAGATTCTCCTTTTCAGCAGTGGGGCCTTGATATCATAGGTCCAGTCAACCCTCCATCCTCGCAACAACACAAGTTTATTGTGATAGCCACAAATTACTTTACTCGATGGTCTGAAGCTGCTGCGCTAAGAACTGTCAACACTAGTCAGGTAATTTCCTTTCTAAATTCGAATATTATCACCCGTTTCGGTATCTCTGACTATCTAGTCTTTGAAAACGCTTCATACTTTTCTTCTCTTGAGATGAGCGAGTTCGATTTGGAGAAAGGAATTAAGCTGAAGTATGCTAGTTACTACCCCCAGGGCAACGGATTGGCAGAATCAACAAACAAGAACTTGATTAAAATTATCAAGAGAACTGTGGTTGAAAACCACAAAAATTGGTACAATGCGCTGCTAAACGCGTTGTGGGATGATAGGGTAACGCCAAAAGATGCTATAGGAAACTCCCCCTTTTCTATCATTTATGGCAGAGAAGCAATTCTGCCACCTCACATTCTTCTTCCTTCGCTTCAGTTGTCATAGAAAGTTCAAGAAGAAGATTGTCCCCCTTTGGAAAACCAAATTAACGCTTTGATGAAGCTAGAAGATGTAAGATCCCAAGCTAAACGTAAGTTATATCAACATCAACAATTGGTTAAAATTTGGTTCGATTCTAACTTTGCTTCTGATAGGAATTTTGAGGTAGGCGATCTCGTCTTAAAGTGGGATAAACCACATGAGGGAAAGGGAGAACACACAAAATTTCAAAACTTGTGGCTTGGACCATTTTTAATTGCTGAAAAGTTGGGTCCTAGTTATTTTCGATTGCAGAATCTTGAAGGGTAGCTTGACACCTATCCGGTGAATGGCCAAGCCTTGAAAAGATACTTTGCTTGATGACTACCCTTGTATATTATGTATATATTTTATTTTTGTTTGTGTTTTCGTTTGCTTTTTGTTTTTGATCTTGATTTGAATTTATCAGTTTGTGTTTTTGAAAAATACACATACTTGTACACTGAGCTATTCAGACAAAGACAATAGAAATTTCCTTCACTGAAATAACTTTTGAAAGTTTGTATAAACATCAGTGGTATATTTCTGAAATATACATCTATGTTGGAAAAGTTTGTTGTTTGAAAGAAGTTTACCGATTTCGATCTCTGAGTAAAGTTCGTCATGACCATCTATTATCTTTTTACGCTGTCCCTTTTCCATAAAGGAATGATTCAGAAGATGTCTCCTTGTCTTAGGAAGTTGTTTTTGTCAATAAAACATCTTTGGATCTAAATAAAGGACAGTCCTAAAAAATTCTGATTAGGTCTAAAAAATATGTTAAAAAATCATGATTTTCAGCGTCACCCCGCTCATCTATATATCTATGAAAAACAAAACAAAACAAATTATTAATAAAAGCTGTGGGAAGTGATTGTAAACCCGTCGGGATACTGAACAGGTCTGCTGGAAGTAGGTAAATGCATGCATGACGCCAAGACAACTTCGTCGGGGTAGTGAACAGGCCCGCTGGCAGCGAAGCAATGTCGGGTATATGAAAATTTGCAAAAAATAAACCTCTTTAATGTCCTTTATTCTGATCCAGAACTTCTTGATAGGATACAGATGTCAGAGTGGGTTAAATGGAAACCCTGTTGAGGCTATGGACGCTTGTTGGTAGCAGTGTCTATGCCAACAATATTGGAGATTTTATCTTTAATATCGTGACTCGTTGATCTTAAGATTCTTATCAGTTTTCATCTTTTGAAATACTGCTGGAATAGTTGGTTAATGATGATGTTTATACGATTTTTCTGCTTGTTATTTTTGAGTTGAAATTATCTTTGTTGTCCTAATCTGAATTTGTGCCTTTTTCAGAGATAACTGCTTCTACTAGTGTGTTGCCATTGTTGGAAGCCAATTCACCTTTTTCCACTGTCTTATAATCTTCCTACACCTATGTCTTGCAAACATCAATTTTTCGTCGCAATTTTCAAATAAACGACATGTTCATTTTTGCGACATTTACACACTTATTTTTGTTTTGTTTTCACGACTGTAAGCGTAAAAACTTAATATTTTGAAGTCGCATTGGAATCACTATCTGAACTGTCATTATATTTTTGTCGATATGCCTATTGCGATTACCTTTTATTTGTCATTATGTAGCTGGAAGAACTTTCAAACTATACTCATTGGACATTCTTATATTGATTGTGTGATTGGGTTTCATTGAGTTTGCAATGCATTAATATTTGTATTTGCATTTTTATTTGATTTACTTGACCTTTTGGTTTCATAAGATACATGGGTGTTATGGTTAAATCTTTCATATATATCTTTTAATGTGATACCTATGTTGATTATATGAATACCCATCGACACATTGGTTAAACTATTAATTATGTGAGCTGGTACATTGGCGCATAATTGATTTTGGTTTTGATTTATATGTCGGGTGTTTAAAACGATGGAATAATGTTTGCACGCGTTGGTTTATACATTGATTTCATTAGTTGGGCACATGACTTGATTTTTGAACTACTATTATGGATTCAACAACTATGTAAATCGATGATTGTACCTTGGAAATAATTGTGATGCATGGCAGAGATAAACTCCACCACCTTCGCACGCTGTCATTTATGCTTATCCATTATTCACGTTCACTTCTGTTATCTCGGGTAGCTCTGCTCCTGTGTATGTTTTGATCCAAACCCTCGGCTTACCATGTGCTCGGCTCCATGGCACCAGTCGTGCGAATCGAGCCAAACGGAAACCAAGCCTTGTTAATGTTTGACAACGCTCGCAAAGACTTGGAGGATAACGAATGGATTACCTTCATGAAACAATTTGAGGGTTTTAATCTAGCTATAGAACGACAGTTTTCCATAACCTTCAATGGATTTAGAGCCAAGGTGGGTGACATACAGCTGGAAATTGATGAGAAATTTATCAGTTCTGCCACAGGGTTACCTGCCACAGGCCAACGTTGGTTCAAAAATTGTAAGGTCGAGGAGGTCCCATGGACACTGATGTTCCTCTCATGCAAAGTCACCTCTTGTGACAAAGGTATGCCCATCTCTGCACTTAAACCACGATGGAACGATACCTTGATGGTAATCAAACAGTTTGTGACCTGTGAAGGTCAATATGGACTTGTGTTTCTCTACCACCTGCGTTTGCTTATGAATTTTATGGGATACTCATTGAATATGCCATTTTACTTTCATCGTAGCCTATATAAAATGTCGAAAAGATTTAAAAGGAAGAAGGCTAACAATAGCCTGTTCCACCATGGACTTATCAAACTTATCGTTGCTTATCATTTGAGTTTACATGATGATAGTTGGAGAACTTTCGTTGCTCGGAATGGTTTCGAGGACTCGGACCCTATACACGTTGACAAGCCTATGGTGAGTGAAATCAAGGCTGTACCCCCTATACCCTTCCATGTCCTATTGCTTGTTCCTAAACCTTTGGCCTACCCTCCTATCGACTTACCTGATGCTGTAACTAAGAATGTCGAGGCTATTAAAAAGCCTGTAAGAAAAAAGCCCAAGGCAAACCCTACTGCTAACGCTAAGGGTAAAAGGAATACTCGTTTGATTTCATGGATGGCCAGGAACAAACCTAAACCCTCTGTTGAGTCAAAGCCTATCATCCTAAGTGAGGATTCTGATTCTAACGTAGAACGTTTTCTAGCCAGCGAGTACCCTTACTCGCAGGGTTTGTGTCCCGAACCGCCTTATGATTTCATGTCGAATCTTCCCCCTTGCCTAAGGGATAACCCTGGCTACCCTGGTATTAAATTGCCTCATGAAACCCTCGGCAATTTGACCAAACCCTTGCCTGCTCTTTCAAAACCCACATAGTCATCCTGTGACCAATGCGATTTATGGTTGGAACGATACTACATTGATGTTCCCATACTCCAATCGAAAATTCAATCACTGGAAGATCAAATTGCAATGTTAACCAGTCAAATAAACCAACTCCAACCAACTGATAAAAAGAAAAATACAACCGGCTCCATCCTTTTCAAAAACGTTGAATCGGCCACAGCCATTGTCAACTCCAAATTGGCATAATCAAGCCGTCTCGTCGCTATACAGGTATGAAAATTTGGTATCGTTTTGGTTTTGTGAATAATCAAGGTTAATATAATGATTTGAATTCTATTTTTAAATAGCTCAGTCTCTCATCCAAATTGCCTCTGTCATTCAGTGATCATCCTGTACATGGTTTCGTTTTGCTAAAAAATAAAAGGAATTTCGATTTGATATACGATTTGCTCATAGATTTTTATTGGATTTGAATGGTTTTCGTTTGGATTTCATTTGCTAAGTTTGTTTGATTGAAGTAACGAAATTAAAGGTGTGTTTTCAATTCAATTCATTTTTTATCCACTCCGAACAGGAAGTTTCCATGCTCAATTTAGAATATCATTATGCTTGGATTCGATCTCGTTATGATTCATATGCTGTGATTGGTAAAGGATTTCGGGAGTGTAGTTGTTAGGAAATGCTGTGTCATATGATTTTCCAAATCATGAGTACCACTCTGTTCAATTTAATTTGGAAAGAATTACTCTGTTTTTATAAAAACAATGATCTAATTAAACCTGTGCAAATACGCCCGAATTATGGAACGATTATGATTTGCAACGACTATGCTAAACCTGGCCGATTGATTCGCTTGATTGGATTGTTGTTAGTTCGATCGTTTTTAGGAATTGGATCTCGATTGTAATTGCTGCTTTGTTTGATTTTAAATGTGTAAAACGAATTGGTCAAACCCGGTTATAATTCGTTTGATTGGAACAATTTCGATCAAAGACAATCAATCTTGTTTGCCCAATTTTCAATAACAAATACGAATTATGTTACAACTTTATTTGAATTTATTTTTACGCCAGCTCGAGTTAATCTACTTGTGTCATGACGTGTTTGCTATATCAAAACAGTTATTATGATTTGAAAATGATCTTGTTGAATTCATATTTCTTGTTGACAAGGCAACGTAACAATTGCTTGCCATTTGTTATGATTATATTGAATTCGATTTGTTATGAAACAATCGCATTGTTGTTCCATATGATTTTGTCACCTGACTTTCAGGTAACAAACAAAACAGAGTATGCCTATCTCTGTAGTCATTTAGTTGATTTGGATCCTCTTTGATTTCAAATGTTATAACAAACTCAAATTAAATGATTCGTTTTCAAATGGCTATTGGATGTCAATTAAATAGAATTCTTTAAAAGATTTTCAATTAATTTCAATGTTGATTCTGTATCTTATTTAGACTAGCTACATAATCGCATGATTCTGTAGCTAGTCTATAGAATTAAATTTTCTATCATTTTATTAATAAAAGATCCTTCTAATTTGTTCATTTTTGGTCCTTTTCAGGTGAATTTGAATTGCATGGGATTTGATGGAAAGTCTAGAGGATATTTAGATGTTTTACTTTTATTTTAGTTCCCTAGTTTAGTTAACTTTGGGATATCTTCCCAGATTTTATGTAAACAGTTTTATAACTTCCACAAGGAGGTTTTACTTTGTGGAAAACCTTTAAATACTTATTATTTTGTAATAAGGATCATCCTCGCTTGTGGGAGAACCAGGATTATGGATATCTAATACAGACTGAGACAGAAGTTGATGTTCTGCTACAACTTTCACTTTCATAATATCAATCTTTTGTTTCATGTTTCATGTTTATCAATTTGCATTAGATTAGTGACTACTTTAGCTATCATAGTCTTTTGCAGAATTATATGTATTAATTAATGTTTCATCCATATCTGATTTCTTCCATTACTTAAAAATACTGCAATTATTTGATTCAGTTTATGAATGACAGATTTCTCTTCTTCATCAATTGAATTATTTTGTATAAGCCTTTGCATGCAGGTTTACCTAATTGTAGAGATTTATAAATCATATGATTGTTGTGATTTTTATGTCTTGTTTGTCCTGTAAACAAACTTAAAGAGCACTGTAGCTATCGTTTATGAAAATCTTCTGGATTATTCAGTGAGGGTTTCCTCCCTCCGATCTGCTAGCACAGTCATCATACACAGGGCAAATCTGGAGCGTTTCTCCAGGTTAGTTTGTGATTTATTTTTGTTAATTTGTTTAGTATAATTCAAGTAGTTTGATTAGATATATTTGTAGTTTAGATTAGTGATTTAGTTTAGTTAGTTTTCTGTTTTATTTCTGCTCATAAAATACAAAATCGACAATAACATCTTCATCTGTATTAGAGCAGAATATTAATGAGTTTTTCAGGTTTTAATTAAATCTGTAAATTGTGGATATTGTATATTTTGTGAATAAGTTATATTGCAGTTAGTAGTTAGATAGTTAATTAGTTAGAGTTAATATAGTAGTAATTAGTAGATTGTATATATAGAATAGTTAGATTAGTTTAGTTTTTTAAATAGTTAGTTTTAGTTAGATTGGTTTATTAGTTTGTTTTATTTAGTTTTAGTTAGATTAGTTTAGTTTAGATTAGTTATCTTTTTGTTTTCTTAGGACCTTAGATCGGCTAACGGAGCTGCTAAACCTGTCAGGGTGGTTCATTCCAAACGGATTGGGTTATTATACAACCCCGGACCGGTTCCACTCTCTCAGTTGATGGATGGTCGATTTCTCCCGTCAACACTCCCCTAGCACCCCGTCGTCTGCCTCTGTGGCGTCCTCTAACCATGACTACCTACACGCACATAATCAACTCGATTAGAAACAATATAATCCAATCATGTCAATGAAATCCCTAGCGATCCCAAGTCATGGGTTGAACCCACTCTAATACCATATGTAACGATCCTCCTCTGTACGACGACGACCTCTTATAACAAGTGAAAAAATTTATTTTATTTTTGTGTGTGTCACATGTGTACAAGGATAATAAATGCATTTGACTCAGAGTCTCCATACGACGATGAACATGGTGCATGCAAGTGCAACAACAAAATAATGATCTAAGACCCACATCATTCATCTGGAAGCAATGAACGACCATCAACCGACAAAAATAAGACTGACTACCCATCCGTCCTACCCTGCAATGGTTACGACCTCCAAGACACATAAGAAACGCTCAAGCCCAGGTTCCCATCGATTTTAACCATTTAAGGTCTCAGGTATGGAGACTATTCTGAGGAACATGGAGGTGTCTACGTCCCTCCTGACACAAGCAGACCAAGCACACAAAATTTTACGACCCAGTACAACAATAATTACACAAAGGAGTACAATCCACAATAGTCTCAAGGCCATTCCATCGCACAACTTTAGATCATAATTTGTCATCAAGGTACTCTCTAAATTAACATTCAACAACCTTATTGTGCAAGTCTGATCTCGACTGGTTTAACATTTAACCAAATAATTAATCCTAATTTTAATCAAATAATGAATAGTTAAAAATTATCATTAAAGCGAAATTCATCATTTAATTTATAATTATAATAATTAACACAATACTCTACAATCAATTAAATCATTCATTAAAATAAAAATGAATAGTTATGATTTATCATTTACAACAAAGATTAACATTTAACCTATAATTATAATTCAATAAATAACACAACTTTCTAAAATCATTAAACTCATTCAATGTAAAAATTCACATTAGCCTTCACTCAAGATCTAAGTTTATAATTCGATATACATAAATTCTGGACCAATAATTGACTCAACAATGCATTGATCATAATCCACAATTGACACAATATTCAAAAATCATTTTGACACAGCATATAAATTTAACATTAACATTAACTCAATGATCTAACTTATAAATCAAAAGCCAGTAATTAATTAACGCAACGACCCAATGATTATAAATACATAATAGATGCAATATTCTAAAATATTTTAAAGTAAGTATTAAAATTTCTCATTAATATTACACTATAATTGAGGCAAGTCTGAATAACTTAAAAGCAATGAATAATTAAAAGAAAACAGTGCGGCATTAGAACCCTGTCATTAGCTTGAAGAAATTGACAAGATGTTTAAAATAATAATAAAAACAATGTTAAGAATTTAAGGACAAGGCTTAAGAATTTACAAAAAGACAAGGACAAGAATTTAAAGATGAGTTGGATCGCAATAAACTTAGGTTGGCCATCCACATTCACATGCTAATTTAAACTGAAAATACAGTCGTCACTTGGGTCTGACAATTTACAGAAATCAACAAGCTTCCTTGGGAAGTAAAAACGCCCTTATCCAAAAGTAACACCTGCTAAATAGAGGTGGTGAGCCTTGCCGATTTTGGCATTAAACTTACATGCATCTTCCAAAACCTTCCTCTGCATCTGGGTCAAAATTTACACTTTCAACATGAATTGGATGCCAAAAGGTGGTTTTCATTTTCCAAAAGATGTGTAAGTACACAGGAAGGAGAGATAACGACGACAGTTACAGGTTTTCTAATCTACCAAGGTACAGGCAACAATCAAGGTAAAACGCAGAGATACCACTCCAGATCCTGTCGACATTCAATTCTTATGTAGAGTTAAGGTGCTGGAACGATCAAGGTCAAGGGAGAAGGGACAGGTAGCTTATATAGTTGTCCCTATGTAACAGGCTCCTACATCAAGGCATATAATTATTCGAGCCCTTCAGTCGGCATAAGGAACAATCCACAGAATTGACTGTAAAAAATTTAAACAGAAATCCATGATCTCAATGCATATTAAGAAAACGCGTGCTAACCCCTGAGAAGGTGTGGAAATCGAGCAGTGGCATCTTAAACATCAAACAGGGTTTATCCTGGCAATAGTTTATGACAAAGTCGACTCAGGTGGATGCGTTTAGAGGTTAATAAGTTTTTTTTTGAAAACGAGTTGGAAAATTTTATCCAATGGATTATCTTAATGCCTCATGGCTGTTCTGAATCACTGTAACATTTAGAATCTCTCATTGGCTTTAATTCCCTCTAATCTCCGTTGAATGTGGGTTGCATAGATTTGTGTTACAATTTTTCTGGGTACAATTTTTTCTTAAACATCTCATCAGGCACAGTTAGAGGAGGATGCAGTCAAGGGTGGATTGTCAGCACCCTTAAACAGACAAACCAGAAAACAAAAATTGTTGTGCCTAGCTCAACCGCCTATCTCCTAACAGGCTTAAATTGCCCCTACGCTAGTTAATTAAAAATGCTATTCATGTAAGAACATAGCCAGACACAACGCTTCAACAGTTTAAGGTTGACTTGAGTATAACTCTCTTTGAATAAGTCTACTGGGAAAACTACTCACTGAATCTAGTAATGGATTAGTAGGTCATAGGTAAGGATGAATGGTCCTGGGACCGTTTAAAATACGGTGGTACTAAATTGCGGTTAAATTGATCAAGGGTGGATTCACCGAGGGTTTAGGTACTAACACAAGCTTGAAGTACACAAAAAGAACAAGGGGCAGAGTTGACAATTTGGGATGGAGACGCAGAGATAAATACACTGAAATTTCGAATTCCTGAACCAAGTTCATAGTAACCAAATACCAAAATGAAATTTCCAGGAAGGAGTTTGCTTGTGTAATAAATTTACAAAAGGAGTGTGCCAGAAATAATTTTTCTAGTGTGACTGTACATGGTGAGTTTCTCCAATCGGGGGATGGAGACAAAATGATAATTACAAGGCTAGCGGTTTCTCTAATTTTACATAGTAAAATTTGCAACAAGTTAAATACACAAAAATTTGCCGGAATAAGTAAATAAAGAAAAACCATTCAGTCCAATGAAAACCAACACCGATTGAAGTTAAATATTCTTCCTTCCAAATTACCAATACACATGCAGATCTAATCATACATCTAATTCATTCTACTCTACAAATCAAGGAGCGTACCTTTGCCTGATCGCCTGCTTCGAATGACATCCCCGCGCTCCATGCCGCTCCCGCTCGTCGATCGTCGAGACCTCACCGATACCTCCCAGCCAACGCTAGGGGTACTCTGCTTCCCCCTTAGCCCCCGAAGCTGCAAAGGAGCCACAAACTATCCATATTGTACGTCTAGCTCCCAGCTCACCTCACAAGGTCGAGCTACCACTCCTCTCCGAGCTGGGAAATCCCAACTCCTCACAAGTAAATTAGTTAAGTCACTAAAATAACGCAACATTCTAATACAGGAGTATTATTTCTTGTTCTTTAGACTCTAATACAGGATTGGATAACTAGAAGCAGCAACTACATGAATTATTCACTAGAAGATGTGCCATAATGACACGCACGCTAAGATGGATTGGTTCAAAGGTAAGAGAGCCTCTTACTTTTTATGGTCTAAATGACTTAGAATAATTTTTTATGAAGTTTGAATTATAACTAGTAGAAAACCAAAGATTACCAATATTATATATCTCTTTGAAAGCTACACTGGCCCATTGGTGGGGAACACATAAAGAGAAGATCAAAAACTGGTATCAGTGCAAGAGGTTACTGCACATAAGATTCAACGTAGAGAAGGAGCATATATATGAGGAGAAATATGATGGAATTGGACAACATTGAGAACATGTATAAATCTGTATAATTCAATGGAAGCTAGTACCACCATAATAATGGCCACATTGTTTTATTCACGAATTGGAAGTCATTCCAAAGAACTGGTACATAGAACAGGAACAATGTAGAGAAACTGCAAATTGGGAAGAGATATCGTATAATTTTGTGGTTACATTTTCTTTGAGCATGAAATTCCTGAGATATATACAATGATAAAGGTGGTAAGAAACAATATATTTGAAGAACCATAATTTGAAATAGTCTCAATATACCATAATCAAAAGAAACATACAGTCAGATAGTGACTACATTGTTATCATATCATAGAAGAAGAAGATACATTAGAAGAAAACCCGTGCAATATCCAAATCCCAGAATTTGGAGAAAGGTAAATAGAAGGTCCAAATCTAGATTCAAAATATTATGATGCACCATTAAATATCAAGAAGGTAAACATTGGAACTGTAGGAAACCCAAAGATTGCAAGAATTGGAGATTATTGGGATAATCAAACAGTAGAAAGATTCATAGAATTACTGCGTGAGTACAATGTTTTTTTTCCAGTGACATTTTCATAGATGAAGGGATTAAAAGGAAAATTAGTAGAGATGAAGATCCCTTTGAAGCCAAAATCCAAACATATAAGAAAAATACCTTACAGGTTAAATCCAATGTACAAGCAAAAGGTGAAGGAAAAAATTGACAAGATGTTAGAGGCTGGTGTCATAGAACCTGTGGAAGAATCAGAATGGACCAGTCCAATGGTGGAGTAGGAAAAATAAGTGAGGGATCAATATTTGTGTAGATTTGAGAAAATTGAACAATTCTTTCCTAGATGATCATTTTCCTACCCAATTTATAGACAAAGTTTTGGAGATTGTAGGAGGTCAAGAAGATTATTCCTTTACATATGGGTTTTCAAGATATCATGAGATCATAATAGCACTAGAAGATAGACACAAGAAAACATTTTCTACAGAATGGGGATAATTTTAGTATACAGTTGTTCTCTTTGGTTTAAAGAATGAACCTACAATTTTTTCAAGGGCAGTAGTGACTACCTTGAAGGAATTTATTCACAAGTTTTTAGAATTTTACTTGGACGATTGAAAAATGTTTATTTTATTGAAGGATCATGTTGTAGTGTTACTATTGATTTTAGACATATGTAGGCAATGTCATATTTCATTGAATACTAAGAAATTTATTTTCAATACAACTTTTGGTATTTTGTTAGGAAACGCAGTGTGTAAACATGGTCTCCTCATTGTGTTATCACTCTATAGTTTCCCTTGGTTGTGGGAGGGAAACCACGTAGGTAACCCCAAACCACTTCGGGATTAGAATCTGGACTTTCCAAACCAGAGAGGGCTCTCTCAATGCAAATTAGCCTCAGTGGCCAAATATGAAATAGAAATAAGGTTTTAATATGTGGTGGAAGAGAAAAGAGAGAAATCCATTGGGCATGGAGTCAACTTTGAATAAAATGTAACTATCAGTGACTCATGGTAGAACTATCAAGGAAGTAGAGGTTACATAGGTGATAATAGTTTAGTTTAAATATTTTTTTTGTATGATGAAAGAAAGAGAAAAAAAAAACCCACATTTAGAGGACCAGTTGAGATGAATTCTGATTGAGTTAAGAAGAGATAACAATACTTAAATTGTTTGAATCAAAAGCATCAATATCAGATGAATTTCACACCATTATATTTCCAATTTAGGTACATAAAAGTTATGTATGAGATGAGAAAATAATACATGAAATACATACATGAGAGGGAAACACATACTTTAGATCTCCACCACAAGAATATCTAGTATGAATAGCATTGTACTTCTGCACTATTATTTCATTAAACTTAAAAAAAATTACAAAATGTTCAAAATAAATCTCCTCAATGTTTCTCCCAACCCATTAGTCAATAAAAATTACAAATATATATAGAAAATAATCTTCCCCAAGATGAGGAGGTAGAGATCAACTCCTTCCCCAAGTTGGAATTTGTTACAAAATTATAGCAACACATTTAGAACTGCCTTCTAGGAAATGGGAATCAATTTTATAAAAAATAGTGGTCAAACATAAAATCATATATCTCGAATAATGATAGTTGTTACAAAACAAAGAGATTGTTTTTGAATGGGATCATTACTGGCAAAATCCTCTTTCAATTTTCCAAAATTCCTCTCTAGTGTCTCGGGATAAGCGCCCAAAGATAATGATTAAAACAAGAAATCATTAAATGTTTAAATCTGAAAACAAAAGGTTGTAAAGATCCATTCTAATATTCCAAAAAATGACACCTGTGAAGAAACTAAAAAACATTTTGTGAATGGGATTGTTATTGACAAAATCCTCTTTCATTTTTCTGAAATTCCTCTCTAGAGTCTCGGGATCCGCATCCAAAGATAATGACTAAAACAAGAAATCATTAAATGTTTAAATCTGAAAAATAGGTTGTAAAGATGCATTCAAATATTCCAAAAAATGGCACCTGTGAAGAAAATGAGAATGGTTCTTGTGAATGCGCTTGTTCTCGACAAAATGCTATTTCATCTCTCAAAGATTCCTTTTCATTTATTCATAAACTGATTTTGAAGTTGACTACAAGAATAGTCATTTCTAGAACTTGTGTAGCGAACTTACACAACGAACTTGCATAACAAACTTGCGGAGTGAGGTTCATTTTGACATTTAATTCTACTATTTATCTTTGATTGATGGCTAAAGGTCACTTATTGATAGTTTGACTCTTGATATGATGATAAATATCCCTAGGACCACTTCATTACCCTTTCAAACACCAACTTTTCCAAAATTGCAATTTTTTTACAAAAAATTACATGTGCTAACATTGGATCCAATGGGGATGGAGAAATCCCTATGGGAAGACAAATAAATCATATACCTATTCCTGATCCATTAAACCATTCCAAAATCTATAATTCTTCACCTGCAACTCGTACCTCTTCCAGAACTGAACCAAACTCGTGTTTCAACTACTAACAAAAAGATGAAGCTGACAACATTCAAACTGTAAACTCAAACTCAAACTGAAAAGTAACTGATGCAAACTGATTACTACTGAAAAATGAAAAATGCTTGACCAACAAGTTTATTTTCACACTCCTAATCTAACTTATAAAAACAATTGTGGGATCATTTAATTGAAAAATGCCAATGTAACCAATCAAGTAGTTGCACAAATGATGTGACTACCTGACTGTGTTTGAACATAGTCAAATATAATGCATGTAATAGCAAAGGAAACTCATGATACTTTTTGTTCTCCCAATGAAAACATATTTGAAGATTCAAAATGAAAAATACTTCCATATATGCATCTATAGGATCATAAATGACATGATTTGTTTGATGATCCTCAATGTATTCTTCAATTGGATTTTCAAAAATAAATTGTTGATGTATATATTCTCTCTTTGAACATTATGCTTCCACTGTGAATTTCCAAGATCATGATCAAAATCATAAAATTTCTCTTTCTTAACAACTAACAAAAGTTGGAAAAAATCTTCAAAAGAAAAAATTTGATGGTGAAATTCTTGGGACCAGATTTGAACTTCTAAAGCTTCAAGAACTTTCTCAAGTTTTTAAGAAAACTCTTCTAAAAAAATGATCTTAGTTGTGAAGCTACATTTGCATGACTTTAAATAGGAAGACAAAAGTGAAGAAAATTTTTCTTCCACTTCATCATCGGTGCACATAGCTTTCCATTCCATGAAATATGGAATAAAAATAGAATTTACTGCAAATTTTGTCTTTTCCATGCATGTTTCCAAGAAAATAACCCGAAAAACTAAAAAAGGATCTTATGGATTTGGCAGGTTGTTAGGGTCCTAACCCACACATAGGTAGAACAATATATTTGGATGTAATAAAGGTCAATATTAATAAGGCCTTTCAATAAAAATAGAATAAGGCGGATGTAAGAAGATGTAATAGAAGCTTCCGCTTATAGAAGGATCTTCCTCTAGATTCTTCTTTTTAGTATAAATAGAAGTCGAGGGTATGAGAAACCTAGCTTGGATATTATTGTAATAGAGCTCTGCTCAACTGGAGGTTTCCCCCTCAAAGAGGCCCATGAACATTGCTTTCATATTCAAAGTGTTATTTCTGTTGTTATTCTTATATCATTTCAGTGTTATTATGGTGAATGTTCTGGTTATATTCTTATTATTATGCCATTACTAGCATGTTATTTTTGTTCTGCATACATTTTATATCTGGTATATTACAAGTGGTATTAGAGAACTTTCCTCAACAGAAAGTGTGGGTTAATTTCTTTCTTCAGGGTAGAGACATATTTCGGCGTCTTTAAGCCATAGAGATCTATCATTACATGCATAAACCCGTGGTTGAGAGATTCATACATGCAGGAAATACAAGTGGTACTTAAGCACACAACTGTTGGCCACCATTATAACCCTTGTTGGTACCCCTTCGAGTGGTAGCGCATCAGACAACACCTGTGTACAGATCGACCTAGATTACCTGAATCCCTCTTTAGATAAATTGATCGGCCGCCTGACTGCTATAGTGTCATTGAGAACAACACTCAGAAAGATACTCTCTAGTACCTGGGTATTCAGGTAGTACGTCTAAGGGTACGATTTACCCTCCTTAGTTAGTGCCCTGAGATATTTAGTTGAGTACTACTATTGGACCCCGCAAATATATAAGAGAGCTATAGCACAAGGAAAATCCTTGTCTGTAGAACCCTTGAATACCTAACCCTTGGGGACATAAACATAAACAAATTAAAATAGACAAGATCTATTACCTCGCAACTGTGTTAAGGTTGCCAAGTAAATACACATTTATTTCTGGTTAAGAATTTGGGCATTTCCTCTCTACAGTATTCTTCAAACTGGAAATTTTATCACCATTATTTCATACCTATTCCATTGGATTCATCTCTTCACCCTTATCACATTCATCCATATCATTTTTTCAGAAAAAAAAATTTACCCCACCCACCCCTTTTCAGTTCCCCCATCTTCATGGCCCATACTCGTAGCCAAGACTTGGAAGCTCACTTCAACACCTTGCAATCTGGTCTCATTGAGACCCAACAAGAAGTGAAACAACTTAGTGCCAATTTCACTGCCATCAATACAACCATGCACTCCTCAATGGGAGAAATCAAACAAGACCTCACCACCCAACTTGAATCAGTCTTTTCAACACTCTGCACCAAACTGCATATCCCTACAGATAACCCTTCCTCTTCCTCACCCCCACATACTGAAGGTGACCATTCCTCTCATTCCCATACCTTGCAGAACCATCACCTTCAATGTGACCTATGCCTTCCATGGGTGGATGTGACCAAATTTGATGGCTCGAACCCCACTAGTTGGGTAACCCAAATGGAACATTACTTCTCTTTATACATCATTACAAATGACTTGGCCAAACTCCGGTATGGTGTTCTCTATCTAGATCGAGAACGTTCGCAATGGTGGCAATGGAGAAAAAAATATCGTCAAGGGTATATTGCTTGGACACAATTTGTGGCAGAGGTTTAAGAATGCTTTGACACTGACACCAACCATTTGGGCCATTTGAAAAAGCTGAAACAATTAGGAACAGTGGAAGACTTTATAGCTTCCTTTAAGCACCTAGATTTTAGAATAGAGGGCATGTCTGATGCCTTTTTCTGAAAGTATTTTATCAGTGGCCTCAAGGATGAAATTCGGGCCCATGTCCTCCTAGCTCGGCCTAAGAGATGGGTGGAGGCTACCAAAAGAGATAAAGAAGCACAATAGGTTGTATCTTCTCAAAACCGCAAACCCTCCTTCATCCCTCGCCCTAAACCAGTAAATCCCACTACTCCCTCTACTCCACTAAAGATCCAAAAATTGACCCAGGCTAAAATGGATGAACTCCAACTCAAAGGCATTTGTTATAACTATGATGAAAAATATTTCCCGGGCCACAAGTGTAAATAACAAAATATTTTTATGGCCATCTCCAAGGAGATTTCAGAAGAAGATGAAGAAACTCCCTCTATGTCTGAATCACCTGAATCCACTGACATAACCCCTCCCTCAGGCCCTCCCGAAGTAGAACCAGTCATTTCCCTCAATGCTCTCATTGGCTTCTTCGCTCCCTAAACCCTCAAGCTAATCGGTTACATCAAGCATCGGAAGGTCATCATTCTGGTTGATAGTGGTAGCACCCATAATTTTATTCATCTTTGCATTGCCCAAGAAAATCATTGCTACATCTATGCCATCAATAATTTCCAAATCATGATTGCCAATGATGGTTCCATGAAATGTGGAGGGCATTGTGAAAATGTGTCTCTCCAAATTTGCGACTACCACCTGAAATCCCATATGTTTTCTATCGACATGGGAGGTTGTGATATTGTGTTGGGCACAGACTGGATAAGGACTTTGGGTCCCATTCTCATGGATTTTAAAGACTTAACCATGCAATTCGACCAAGAGGGCCACCAATATAAGTTCAAAGGCATCACCGCCAGTTCACCTGAGATCATTATTTCTCATCGCATGGAAAATATGCTCAAAAAGGGTCATTGTGGTGTTATCGCCCAACTCCATGCCATAGAAGAAAAAAGACACCCTCGGTACCGAAAGACCTCCAAGCCATCCTTTCTAAACATCAAATGGTCTTTTCCACTTTCCAAGGCCTCCCTCCTTCCCATGTTTTTCATGATCATTCCATTCCCCTTGTACCAAGAATCCTTCCTCCCAATATCCATCTGTATCATCACCCCTTTTCCCAAAAAAATGAAATTGAGAAAATGGTCTAGGAACTCCTTAGTGCAGGTGTTATTCACCCTAGTAAAAGACCCTATTCATCTCCTATGGCCATGGTCCTGAAGAAAGAAGGTTCCTGATTAATGTGTCCTAACTTCCATGCCCTCAACAAACTTACCATCAAAGACAAATTCCCCATTCTTGTCATTAATGACCTCCTGGATGAATTGAGTGGCGCCCAATTCTTCACTAAATTGGATCTTTGTTCAGGCTACCACCAGATACGTATGAAAGAGGCAGATACTCCCAAGACTTCCTTTAGAACTCATGAGGTCCACTATGATTTTTTGTTCATGCCCTTTGGCTTGTGTAATGCCCCCTCCACCTTCCAAACCCTCATGAATCATGTCTTCCATCCTTTTTTCTACCATTTTGTCTCAGTTTTCTTTGATGATATCCTCATCTATAGAAAAACCTGGATAAACCATCTTGCTCATGTGGATCAAGTTCTCCATCTACTCTCTCAACACCAACTTTTCCTGAAACAGTCTAAATGTGATTTTGGTGCCTCAAAAGTAGAATACTTGGGTCATATGGTTAGAAAAGATGGCGTCAGAGTGGATCCTAAAAAGATTGAATCTATGCAGTACTAGCCTCTCCCAAAGACTCTTAAGAGCTTGCGTGGATTTCTAGGCTTAACAGGGTATTATCGCAAGTTTGTTAAGAATTATGGGAATATTGCAGCACCTCTCACTACTCTCCTCAAAAGGAACTCTTTCACTTGGACTCCATCCACTGCTGAAGATTTTCAAACCTTGAAGATGTCCATGTGCACCACTCCTGTCCTCACCCTTCCTAATTTCACAAAGACCTTTGTGTTGGAATGTGATGCCTCAAGGAAAGGAATTGGTGTTGTCCTTATGCAAGAGGGTTGACCTTTGGCCTTTACTAGGAAGCAACTATCTGAAAGAAATCTGGGCAAATCCATCTATGAAAAGGAAATCTTGGCTATTCTGCATGCTGTGGACTTGTGGCATCCTTATCTATTGGGGTAACAGTTCCAAATTAAGACAGACCATCAAAGCCTTAAGTATTTTCTGGAACAACACATTTCCTCCCCAAAACAACAAAAAAGGGTGACTAAACTCTTTGGATATGATTATGAGATAGTTTATAAGAAAGGCAAAGACAATGTGGTTGTGGATGCACTTTCCCGAAAATATGAAGATGAAGGATCATTTTTTTCTCTTTTATTCATTGTACCATATTGGCTCCAATCCATTCATCAGGAATGGCTACAAGATCCCAAAAGTTCGCAGTTGATCCAGCAATTGCAGTCCAATGCTCCAGCTTCCCCAGGGTACTCTTGGCTCCATGAGGAACTTTGATACAAAGGCCATTTGTATTTAAGTAAACAATCAAATATTAAATCCACATTACTTTATGAGCTTCATGCTACACCCACAACAGGGCACTCTGGGTTCACCAAAACCTATGACAAGGTCAAACATTCCTTTTTCTGGGATGGTATGAAACAGGACATTCATAATTTTGTAGTTGAATGTGACGTGTTTCAATGCAACAAGGGAGAAATAGTCAATTTGTCGGGCACACTACAACCACTCCTGATTCCACCTGCTATTTGGAAGGATATCTCTATGGATTTTATTACCATCTTACCCAAATCAGGAAAAAAATGCGTCATCATGGTGGTTGTTGATCACCTTTCCCAGTATGCTCATTTATGTTCCCTTCAACACCAGTTTACAATATTCATGGTGGCTCAAATCTTCATGGATCAGGTCTTCAATCTTCATGGCATGCTGCACTCTATTGTTTCTGATCACGACCCAAATTTCACAAGAATTTTTTCACAAGAACTATTCAAGATACAAGGCATAGAATTGCATCTCAACACAACTTCTCATCCCTAGACTAATGGCCAAATGGAAACAAATGTTTGGAAACATATTTGAGGTGTTTTTCCTTGGAAAATAAAAATCAGTGGGCTCAATTGTTACCCCTAGTTGAATGGTGGTACAAAACTTCATACCACACGCATGACTCCTTTTGAAGAAGTATATGGACAGAAAACACCTTCAGTTCTCTCATACTTACCAGGTGCCTCGAAGGTCTAGGCGGTTGACCTAACACTTACATATTGAGAGGCTATTCTCCATACCCTCAAAGAGAATTTGGTCATGGCACAGAATCACATGAAGAAACAAGAAGATCAAAGTCGCTCTGAACGAAAATTTGCAGAAGGAGATCAAGTGTTTCTTTGGCTGCAACCTTACAAGAAAAATCCCCTTAAGGTCGAGCATTGTCAGAAGCTAGCACCCAAATTTTATGCTCCTTATACCATTCTCAAGCATGTGGGACAAGTTTCCTATCAGTTAGCTTTTCCTAGCCATTCGAAGCTACATCTTGTTTTTCATGTTTCATGCTTAAAGAAGGTGATTGGAGCTAAGTGCCAAATTCAAACCAACCTTCTAGAGTTAGCTGAAGAAGGATCCATTTGGCTACAACTAGAAGTAGTTTTGGACCAGCATGAGCATCATCTACGTCAGAGAACCATCAAAGAAGTGATAGTCCAATGGAAATATACAACTCCAGAAGAAGACACTTGGGAACTGTTATCACTCAGTTTGTAGGACAAGTTTAGTAGCTTGAAGGAAAGAGTCAAACTGGCATAACAGGAGCTTCCCCACCCACTGTCACCTCGATGGGGGGCTCTTTCTATTCAGGGTGGCTAATCCCAAGGGAGACGTCCCTAGTAATCTGGGGTTCTGAAAGGTCTTAAGGTTTAAAGGATCAAGATGAGGATTTCCTTTCA
>ML779981.1:626587-642213 GCA_009831015.1 Picea engelmannii
AGAGGCGCTTGGTTTTCTATAGTCGTGAGCTCTAGTGTAATGAAAGCATCGTTTTTCACCATATATACGTTCGCGGCCGATGGATTGTTTAGGGGAGGGCAGTTTTCATGGCTGCCCCCTTCGCTAATCGCAGAGGCTTGAGTTAAATTTTTCCCATGCTGAAAAGGGTTAGTCAACACGGCTTGCTGGTGCTGTGTGACAAACTTCTGGGCCTCTGCAATTCGAGGGCATAGGTGAGTTGGGTGGTCTTCCGCACATAGGTTGCACGGATACCTCGCTTTTCTCTTTTCTGTGGTGCCCTCGCCAACCTTATCATTTGGTTTTTTATCCCCCTTACTCTTCTTGCGTTGTTTTTTCTTCCCCTCGGGTTGCTGGTTGCCCTTTGGGTTAGTCATCTGTACGAAGTGTACTTCAGACGTTTGAGTAGGAGGAGCAGCCAAAGCATTAGTCTGGCTGGCTGCTGAGTGTTGTATAGATAACTGCTGCAATTGTTTTGTCAATTGTTCAGCGGGCTTGGTTTGTGCCGAACCGACTATACCATCGGCATGTGGTCCGGCTCTCTGTCTGGTTTTGTCCAGAATCGATCGTGGTGCATCCGGCAGGATGTTGTACAATAGACCAGACTGAGAATAGATAAGCTCAAATTGTTGAGCTCTCATGATGGCTTCTTCCTCTGAGAAAACCCCTGAAGTTGCGACGTCTTTAGATAACTGCGGAACTAAAGACTTAAGGAACCACTCTAGCAGGAATGCTGGTGGGATGGGTACCTTGATAAGACTCTTTCGGCGTCGCCACTCTCGAATATGATCCGAGATATGTTTCGTGGAAGTCTGTTCGAAATTGGCTAGCAACTTTGTGCCAGCGTCATATCTCACAGGTAACTGGAAATGGTTAAGGAAAGCCATAGCCAGTTTGCCAAAAAAGGAATATCGTGAGCGGTCAAGCTCTATGTACCATTTCGCAGCACTCCCAATAAGAGTGCATTGAAACGATCGCAACTGGACGGAGTCATCTTTCAGTGAGTTAGATGAACACCATAAGTGGAAAGTAGTCACGTGATCACCTGGATCTTCATTAGGCTTGGCTTCAAACTTTGGCATGTCCAAAGGCAACTTCGTCGGCATAGGAGGCCAACGCGAATCGTGACAGATAGGATCATTCAACAACCGTGTTAAATTCCGCAAGTGTAACGTTGCCAAGAAAGGCAGTTTAGGCTGCTGCTGATAGCTAGGATAAAAGGGTCTTGGGGTTTGATTGGCACCAGGTTTCCAAGAAAAGTTTGGTTGTTGGCCGGGGTTTTGGTAGAAACCATGGCCTTGGCCAGCGTAAGTGTTTTGCATTTGCGGGGACATCATTGGTTGATTCCCCATAAAGGATAGAGGTTGTTGGGCGTTCATCATGTTTGGCGGACTTTGGGAAGGATTACTCCATGCCGGTCCTGTTGGGAGAGGCATAGTAGTTTGTCCGGGGTTCCATTGATTGTGGAAAGCATTTCCCCAGAACGACATTCCCGTGGCAGGATTGGATCCTTATACTGAGTTCCAAGGTCCTGGTATATGTGCCCCCAGCGCAGGAATAGTACCCTGTGCCGGATTAGACTGTCCAAAAATAGGAGTGCCCCCAAATGGGAAAGCAGTGGGGTGGAGTGTGTTATTACCAAACGTCCCGTTCCAAACAAACGGTGACGAACCTACCGGTAGAGTTTGCACAGGTTGTCCTTGACTCCCGGCTCCAAGTGAACTTGTGTGTGCGGGCTGCCCGACAGTCTGCTGATGCGGACCACCAAGCGACGGGGACGAAGGAGGAATATGACCTCCAGCGTGAGGAAAAGCATTGAAAGGGACAGGAATTCCCCCAAGTTGACCTTGCAGAGGAGCGTTAGAGCTCCCTGCCCCCAGACCCAAAGTCTGTAAAGTGGAGTGTGTGAGTACAGGACTCGTTCCTGAACTAGGCATACCGTATGAAAACGGAGCGCCTGTCGCACTAGTTGTGAAGGGATTTGTGGCCGCCATGATAGATGGGGTCGGTCCACTTTGCGACGAAGTTGCGGCCGGGGCCATGGTGGTCCTGACCACCAATGGTAAGTTATTAGATGCTTCTCCTATGGTAGCGACAGTGATAGGAATGGAAGAAATCCCAGAGGAAGTAGCAGCGTCTGTTGTCATAGTTGTATGTGGCGCTGACAAGAGTTCGGTAAATTGGACTGGTATGATAACGAGTGTCCAGATATCAGTGCTTGAGGTTTCAACCAATCCAATATTGGCTGTCGATTCCTCGGGGGGTTGTTCGAGATCGAAAGCCCCGGTTGCTTCGAAATACCCTTGATGGTCTATCTTCCGCCTTAGTGGTGGTGGGGGTGGCTCCAGGATAATTGGCGGCAGGCCCAGAAGCCTTCGTGACTGGCGGAGCTCTGAATCCTCCACTGTGTGAGAAGATTCATGACACGCTAAGGTATTCTACACAAAAAAACAGTAACATGCACTAAAAGAAATCCCATAGAAGATAAATCAAGCAAGCACTATAGTAGTAGGAAGAGCAGTTACAACAACCAACACTAGAGTACCTTACCGGTGCAAGTGAAACTCGAATACGGAAGCAGCCTCCGGGTCTACTCTGCAAAGCTTGGTCTGATGTCCACCCTAGGTACCGCAGTATACCCCCGCAGTCACCTGTGTATGTCCCTAGAAAAGATAGGCAACTAGTTTTCCAGCACGTGAACAACTATCAGGCGGGTACAGTCGGCAGTCGGGTAGACCACAATGAGCAGGGTATCGAGCCCGAAACCTGTCAAGGGTATCGAGAGAAAGTGTTCCAGAAGACGTCTGAGGACCTCGAACGGATTCGAGATCCACGAAGATCCATGGCAAGTGCAAACGACGAAATCCCTTAACAGATCCTCTATATGTGTTCTCCACAACGCTCGGTCCAGCTTTGGAGGGGTTATCTCCGCTGCCTTTCCTTACGCGACCTCATGCTTATCCCCTGTGTTAGAGGGGGGTACTGAATAACTTTCCGTAACTAGACTTATACACTCCCTAAGTGACAGACTTCAATGTTTAGTTTGGGTGGCCTTGGAGAATTCACTCTCCAACCTGTTCCAAGGCCCTATTCCTGAGCTAGTGTATGCACCCTACAAACAGAAAAAGTCTACTTGATTTTATTTAGCGTTGTTTTTAATGGGATTTTTAAATCTCAAGGTGCGGAAGTGAAACTGATGGTGTGTAAAAAGACTCAAAGAAAAATGCACAAAAATGCTGGGAAACAAACTTTTTCTAAAATGCAAAACCAACAACTTTTCAATGAAAGACTTCTTTTCTTTTTCAGATTTACTAAGATTTTATGCAGTAAATGAAGAGAACTTTCACTCAGATCTGCGAGCTACTTATACTAGACATGCACTGCAAAAACTTATGAAAAAAGACTTCTTTCCTAGCTACTGATGCAACAACGCAATCTTCAAATCAAGAAGAAAATGAAACAAGAAATTGTTTTTTTTTTTTTTTTTTTCGTTATAAAATAACACAACAAGGAAAAATGATGACAAGATCAAAACCAAGAGAATAAAAATAAAACTCTGTCTTAAAGCGCAGATCGCAAACAGAATCAGAGCACAAAATGAAAAACAACAATCAAGAAAGCACTAATTCCACCACTTGCCTAAAAAACGATAAAACAAATATATTTTTTTTTTCTCTTTTGTCTTTTCTATAAAAAATTAACTAACAACACCAGCTAAGGATAAGATACCCTAACATGCTGACTATGTCCCCCCAGACTCCAAACCCTGAAAGGAGCACTTCTCACCACAGGAGGGGATGACTGCCCCACCCAGGCTAAAAAGAAACCAGACAGACCCGCAACTGTCACTGAGACAGCACGCGGTTAACCGCGGGCTGAGCTACAACAGCACGCAGGTACCCGCGCTCAGGACTGAATCAGCCCGCGGATATGTATAAAATCTGAGAAAAAATCCAACACAGGCAGCCCAGTTCTGAAAGAGGCCTCTGGTATTGACAACCAGGGTCTCTGAAAGGTTTCTGGGTGCCACTACTTCAACAGAAAAGGAAATTTTTTTACAAAAGGAAATAAAGGCAAAGAACAACTAACACACTAAGGTAGACTGAAAGCAAGACAACAAACCAACAGAACCCAGACAGTATCCAGAAATCCCCCTAAGAAGGTAAACTTCTGATAGAGGAAGAGGGGACTGCCTCTTAAGCTTCTTGGACTCTACACGCTACTGAAACCACTACAGAACGCGTTCACACGTGCGCTGTAGAAGGCTAGGGCATGAGTCACCCGCGGGCAGGGCTTCTGCACGCCGCGGGTACCTCTGTGTGTCCCGAAAAGAAATGTCGAGCGTCAGTCAAGGAAAAATGGTATTGATAACCAGGTTCCCTGCTAGCTTTCGACTTAACAGAAAACAAAAAACAACAAAGAAACAAAACTTAATTCTTTGAACTACCCAAAAGATCTTTAACCAAATCCGGGAACCCTAAGAGTAAAATATCCCCAGTGGAGTCGCCAATTCTGTTGTGGGGTATTCTACCCTATGGACTAATAAGCTAGGGTTTTGAGCTTGTACGCAGATCATGACCCTTAAGACTTAACTTTTAACCTTCTACCCAAAATCTCAACCCCTTTTCTCATGCAAACATGGGAAGAATCGACTCACCTTTTTATCGATGATTGAAGTAGATCCTCCGTTGAGCCTTTATCTCCTTGCTGCTGCTGCCCCTTCCACAAAGATTCCTGCAATCACGGCAAGACTACGCATGCATGCTACTGATCTACTAGAGGGTTAGAGATAAAACATAAATCAAATAACATAGATGAGACTCATGTATTTGGGACGGGAAAGGCATCTTTTTCATTAGTCTCAATATGAATCACTTACAATGAATTCTGAGACCGGCCACCGTTCCTCAATCCTGATCCTGGGCTCCTCCTCTTCTTTTTTCCTCCAACTGTTGTTGAATGAATTTCTCATAAAGCTTGAGGCAAGGCTAAAGGGTTGGGACAATAATGGACTTGGCAATTTGGTAGAGTTTCTTTGCTATGATTTTTTCCCTCTTGAATAGTACCCCTACCCCTCCTTTTATAGGCTAGAAGGAGCTAGGGTTTTTGGCGAACTCTCGGCCATGCATGTCTGGGAGTTCTAGTTAACTGACAAAAAGCTCTTCGTCCCGGCGGAAACTTCCCTGATTTTTTGCTTTGTTAGGTAACAACGGGCTGTAGTGGGTTAGCCCGCGGTCACCCGCGTGCAGCAGAAGGCCAGCAAGTGGTTACCCGCGCCCAGTGAAAGGTTAGGGTGCGGGTTCCTTGATTTAAGTGGTGTTTTGAGGATTTGTTCAGCATGGATTTGGCTAGGAAGAGGCATGAGTTGGACTGATGCCAGGTAAACCTGTGTAGTGCATTTTAGGTTTATAACAGTCAAACAAGCATAACATGAGCTTTCCCACCCACTGTCACCTCGATGGGGGGCTCTTTCTATTCACGGTGTCTAATCCCAAGGGAGACATCCCTAGTAATCTGGGGTTCTGAAAGGTCTTAAGGTTTAAAGGATCATGATGAGGATTTCCTTTCACAGATTACTACCAAGAAATATAGTAAAAGAGAAGGTATTCCACTGAAGAAGGCACATGTTTGTGAGACAAGGAAAATAAAACTAAGACATGCAAATAGTGGTTAGTACTTCAATTGCTAATGACTATCTTTAATATACATGAGCAATAATAAATTTAATTATTGACGAAGTCAATGATTGCAATAAAGGAAATGGCTTATAATATTACTTCTTCAATAAATACAAAATGATATTGGCATTCAATGTACAAAATCAAATCCTTGTATTATCACAACGCATTAAATGTTCTCATATATAAATAATGTTGCTGCGTCGCTATACTACTAAGGGTGACGTCAGCCCTAATCTAGGTTAGTTTTGGTAAATATTGAGGTGAACATTTTGCTTATTAGGTCAATGAAGATACTCAACACTTCAATATCTATCAACAGATGACTTAGCTACAACTTTAATACCAAGCAAAATTTAATAAGAGGCAAGACGTCATCTTAGGGTTAGGGTTAGTAGGTCGCTAGGGTTAGTTAGGGTTTCAATTTAAGAAAGTTTGAAAGATTGTTTTAACACCAAATACTCAACGTTGCAAGTTTTAGAGCAGTGCCTAATGAGACTAAAGGCTTCGAAGGATCTAAATCTAAGGATGGGAGAGTTAGGCTCAATGGTGCTGCAATAGCAGGGCCATGAAGTAAAAACCCTAAGGGGAGGAGGCGCATTCCGGTGTAGCTTAAGCTAGGCCTCATGCTCCTCCCTCTTTCCTTAAAACTCTTTGGTAAAAACGACTAGGTTCAAAATATAAATCTAGGGCTGAATAGTGTTGTAGAGCCAAGGCTCTTCAAACCCTAAAAGGTCAAAACCCTAGGTGTAAACTTAATTAGGCCTAGGACGTCTTCCTTCTTCAACTTATATTCCAAATCTAACTCAAAAAAAGAAGAATTAGTGTAGCAATGGCTAGGCTATATTCCTCTAAATCAAATGGCTAAATAAGTTTTTATCATGGGGACATAAAGCAAGGACCTACTTGTGTGCTTGCTCCCTAGGGTTTCAATGATTAAGCATAATAATAACAATGTAACCATACATGTAAGATATTAAACCTACAACCATTCAATCAAGAAGTTTTGTATGAAAAATACACTTACAAATTCATGAAGAGCTTATCAAACCCTAGTTGTAACACTTTCCAATGATAAAAACACCATACACATACCAAAGATAATCCTCCCAAGTGTAGCGCCTCAACTCCAAGAGCCAATAATCCAAGACAAAAGACTAAAAAGAGATCCCTCACAAAGGAGTGAGTTATGTTATATCCAAAATGAGGCTCAACGTCCTCAATTTATATCATCCAAATGACCTTTAATTACAAAAATAGGTCATTAAAACAGTCGACAAGGATGACTTAACAATATTACATTATTTGTCACAGTAAATGCTAAAATTTCAACATTATGAGCTAAAAAAGGAGACGTCAGGCCCCTATGAGGGAGACGTTGGCCGTTTTTGGGCAAGATCAACATACAAAGAGCAAAACATTGGCCCCCCTAGGGCTCCTGCAACCTGCTACATGTGCCAAATAATCCCAGCACACTGCCACATGCTCTAGAAAATGTCCAGCCTGCACTTGGAGGTGTCCTGTCCATCAAAAGTCATCATCTCATCTGCAGTGGGTGATCCCCCTAGGCTGGGCTCTGCTAAAGTGTCCTGGGTGAGGAAATCCATCTTCTTCTTCATGCAAGGGTTCATCTCAACATTTTCCTGCCTCTTCCATCCCAGCAACCATATGGTGGGCTCTTCAGCCCCATGGAGGTCTGAACTAATCATATCCCCATGTGTACCAGTCCACTGGTACCTGTGCGTCGGGTATGGTCCTGCACATCAAAGACTACGCCCTCCATGGGCTCATCAGTCCTAGAGATCATAGCAATGTAAATCATATTTCATCATTAAAGTTATCAAATATATKRATGAAATCCCTAACATATCATATAAGAGCTCAAAGATATTACACATATCTACTATACAAAGATGAAGAAACCAACAGAGAAACCTATTGGGCTAGTACCCACAAGATAAGGAAAGTTGCCTCAAAAGATTATTCAAGCCATGTTTTATGAGGTGATATGGTTTTTAGGGATGTCCAGTCATAGTAAGACCAAGGGCAAGTGTTGTCTGTGGGTKCCTTTGTAAGAGGCGAGTTGTACCCGTCATGGATGCATTTTTTTCCAACCCCTTTATTGCCTTTATCTTCTTATTTATTTCTTTTATTTATTTTTACTTCAAGGTCTGACCAGAGGACACTACCTTGGCTTGGTGGCTAACCAAAACCCATGAATACAATCTTGCTAAGTCACCCAATCAATCACCCCAACAATGGTCAAGTGGATTAGTGTAAGATCCAAGCAGTCATATGAAATGAAATGAGCCTAATGCATATATAAGAAAGTTATAACGATCAAACATGACACATACCATGATACCTCAGACCAATTACCTCATGGAGCAAGAATCCTCTCTGATGCAAATCCAAGCTGGTGGTGATGGAAACCACTGTTGCTGACAGGAAAAATCTGGCAAAGAATAAGAAAGATGGGCCCTCGAGGTCCATGCTCAGGTCAATCCCGCTCTCGGTACTCCATGTCTAGGACCATGTGGGCCTCGAGACATGATATCCTAGTTATCCCTAGATATCGGGGATAACATCTGGCTCCAACTCGGGAACATGTGCTAACTGTAGAGCGCATGAGAACCTCAACAATCTCTGGCATAAACCTGTATACTTGCTCACACTTGACAAGAAAGGATCAGCGAAAAAAGGTGGGGTGGTATTGCCACCCCACAAAATAATATAAGCATATATATGAAATAAAACAATCAAGATGCATATATAAGAGAAACAAGAAATAAATGCATACGGTATAATACATGGAAGTGCCTACCTACTCATACTTACCTGTATAATCATGTCCCACCACCCTGGTGGGGTTTAAGGAGGCGTCCACTGATGGGTAATGTGCGCCTTCTTCCTTCTAAGGTGGATAAATAATAAGAGTTATCTATTGATTCCATTCTGACCTTGAAGGGTCCGAGCCATGATTGTATACTTCCTTTTACATTAGTAGGCTCTCCTTTCTGAATATCCCACATCCATACTAGCTCTCCCTCCTTGTACATTCGAATCTTTCGTTTCTCATTTCCTTGAATAACCCTGGTGTATTGTATTGAGGGAGGTGGGTGTGCTTCTGGAGTAAAGGTTTCTTGTTTGGATAGATGTATCTGAACATCATCTTCATTCTTTGGTCTTTTCAGTATTTTGACCGTCCCTACTTCTTTACTTTGAACTTGGTCTAGAAGTTGTTGATATTCTTCTTTCTTGGGCCACTCAATCTGTTCAAAGTATTCTTCTGTAGTAAAAGGCATATCTTCCAGAGAGTATTCTTGAAGAGTTTGTATCACATCCTTTTGCAGTTCCTTCTCAGAAGGGGCAACATCATGTACATGAGTTCCAGTTAGTGGTATGTTAAGTAATCATCCAGTTGTCCCATCCTTCAAAGGTAGTTGCAAAAAAGTGAGATCCATTTCAAGGTACCCGCCTATCATTGCACCAAACTTTCTAGACAAAAGCATTCCCCACACATCCAGGACATCAACAACTATTATGTCTATGTGAACTATCTTCTCAGGAAATTCTTTTAGTCGTACTTTGATGTTTTCAATTACACCATGTGTGGGTATAGACTTGGATTCAAATCCACAAACATTTCTATAAGGCCTGGTTACCTTTAGGCCCATTTGTTGCATGAATTTGAGAGACATCATGGTTGCACCAACACCTGTATCTAGCATGCAATTGTTGAGATATTTATTGTTCATTGCAAGAGTCATGAAGAAAGGAGGATTTTCCCCGTAGTGGATTCTGAAATGATTTGCTTGTAACATAATTGGGGGGTCAACCAGCTCAGCCGTCTCTGAAAAGAAGTTGTTGAAACGTTCTTTAATAGAAGGGATCTTAATGGCTTCTTTCAGAGGAACATTCACATGCATTTTCGACAAAGCTCCTTCAAGGTCAAAATCAAGGGTAATATTGTCAGCTTTGTGGTTTTTAGGAGGAGGAGCTTCAGAAGATTTTGACTGATCACTTGTAGATTGGCTCGGGTTCCTTCTCCGATATACTTGGACTTCCTATTTCTTTAGCTTCTCTCCTGATTCTTGATCCAAGTTATTGATTATTGCTAACCTTGCTACTCATGCTGCTTCCTTCAGGGTTTGTTGATGTTCTGCATCAGTGATGTTTGTTTGAGGAGAGTCTAAAAAGCAATCAAAGTTGTTGACTTGTTGCTGGCTAGAATTATAAGGACACTCATTCTCCCAATGTGCTTCACTTCACTCCAGACACAAGGGATTTTCATCCACAACATTTGTGGAGGCCAAAGTATTTGGGACTTCATTTTCATTCTTCGGTTTGTGATTTTGATTTCCCTTTTGAAAAGGCCCTTTGAAAGGAGGTCTAGGTGCCTGGGTTTGGGAATTTTCAAGTCTCACAATCCGGTTCATCATTTCCTCTTGATTCTTCATGATGCTATCTACTGAGGCTTGTAGCTTACTAATATTGGTGCTCAAATCCGAAGCAGGCTCAGCATTGTGTATCGTTTTCTGCCTAACATCTATCTTCCCCCTAGGGTTGGAAAAAGGCTCAATCTTGGACGACAGAAGATTCCCTTCAATCTTTTTTGCAAGTTCTTGGGCTTCTTTAATGGATTCGGGATTTTTGTCTCTGAGGAGATACCCTAACTGGCCATTGAAATATCTAGTATAAAGGTGTATAAGATAATCATCTTTCAGTTAATGGCTTGGGGGAATTCGCAGGAGTAAGGATTCAAATCTGGGATGAAACTCCCTTATGGATTCATTTTCACGTTTGGAAATACCATATAGTTGGGTAAGTAGCATGTTTGGGTCTTCCTTGATGCTACACCTTCTGAGGAAGAGTTCTTCAAGTCTATCCATGGTCTTAATACTTCCATCAGGTAGGCCAAGATACCAATGTCTTGCAGCATCATAAAGAGTAGCGGAGAAAATCTTCATGAGCAAGTCTTTAGCATCATCACTAATGGGGTGAAGCTGAAAAAATGCCCAAAAACTACTCATGTGTTCTTCAGCACTAGTAGCATCAGTGTCGGTAAACTTAGGCAACCACTTTTCATACTTAGATGGCATTTGCCTAGGGTAACCAGGTATGGATGACATTTCTAATGGCTTGAATAGGGTAGATGACCATTGTCTCTGATTGTTGACAGGGTTTTTAGTACTGGTCTGAGAAGTAGACATGCTTAAAGGAAGTCTCTTTCCAAAAAGGGACTTGACAATAGGTGAATTAGCAGGAGGCTTCCTTCTGAAAGCTAGAGGAGGGTTATTGAACCTCCTTTTGGTTTGTGGAGTCCCCAGATAGTTTCCCTGAAACTACCAAAGAATAGGGGGAAAAAAGATAGTGGAGTCGCCAGGTAAGCTTACAAGAAAAGGATTCTAAAGCAAGGCTTACCAGAGGTTTGTCGTTGAGGAAGTTTGACTCAATGTTCCCTGGCAGCGGTGCCAAAATGTTATCGCTCAATTTGTAGGACAAGTTTAGTAGCTTGAAGGCAAGAGTCAAACTGGCGTAATAGGAGCTTCCACACCCACTGTCACCTAGATGGGGGGCTCTTTTTATTCAGGGTGGCTAATCCCAAGGGAGACGTCCCTAGTAATCTGGGGTTCTGAAAGGTCTTAAGGTTTAAAGGATCAAGATGAGGATTTCCTTTCATAGATTACTGCCAAGAAAGATAGTCAAAGAGAAGATATTCCACTGAAGAAGGCACATGTTTGCGAGACAAGGAAAATAAAACTAAGATGTGAAAATAGTGGTTAGTACTTCAATTGCTAATGACTATCTTTAATATACATGAGCAATAATAAATGTAATTATTGACGAAGTCAATGATTTCAATAAAGGCAATGGCTTATAATATTACTTCTTCAATAAATACAAAATGATATTGGCATTCTATGTACAAAATAAAATCTGTGTGTTATCACAACGCATTAAATGTGCTCATATATATATAATGTTGTTGCGTCACTATACTACTAAGGGTGATGTCAGCCCTAATCTAGGTTAGCTTTTGTAAATATTGAGGTGAACGTTTTGCTTATTAGGTCAATGAAAACACTCAACACTTCAATATCTATCAACGGATGACTGAGCCGCAACTTTAATACCAAGAAAAAGTTTATAAGAGGCAAGACATCATCTTAGGGTTAGGGTTAGTAGGTCGCTAGGGTTAGTTAGGGTTTCAATTTAAGAAAGTTTGAAAGATTATTTTAACACCAAAGACTCATCGTTGCAAGTTTTAGACCAGTGCCTAGGGTATTATGGAGTCAAGGAGTGAGACTAAAGGCTTGGAAGGATCTAAATCTAAGGACGGGAGCATTAGGCTCAATGGTGCTGCAATAGTAGGGCCATGAAGTCAAAACCCTAAGGGGAGGAGGCTCATTCTGGTGTAGCTTAAGCTAGGCCTCATGCTCCTCCCTCTTTCCTTAAAACTCTTTGGCAAAAACGGCTAGGTTCAAAATATAAATCTAGGGCTGAAAAGTGTTGTAGAGCCAAGNCTCTTCAAACCCTAAAACGTCAAAACCCTAGGTGTAAACATAATTAGGCCTAGGACATATTCCTTATTCAACTTATATTCCAAATCTAACTCAGAAAAAGAAGAATAAATGTAGCAATGGCTAGGCTATATTCTTCTAAATCAAATGGCTAAACAAGTTTGTATCATGGGGACATAAAGCAAGGACCTACTTGTGTGCTTGCTCCCTAGGGTTTCAATGATTAAGCATAATAATAACAATGTAACCATACATGTAAGATATTAAACCTACAACCATTCAATCAAGAAGTTTTGTATGAAAAATACACTTACAAATTCATGAAGAGCTTATCAAACCCTAGTTGTAACACCTTCCAATGATAAAAACACCATACACATGCCAAAGATAATCCTCCCAAGTGTAGCGCCTCAACTCCAAGAGCCAATAATCCAAGACAAAAGACTAAAAAGAGATCCCTCACAAAAGAGTGAGTTATGTTATATCCAAAATGAGGCTCAACGTCCTCAATTTATATCATCCAAATGACCTTTAATTACAAAAATAGGTCATTAAAACAGCCGACAAGGCTGACATAACAATATTACATTATTTGTCACATTAAATGCTAAAATGTCAACATTATGAGCTAAAAAGGGAGACGTTAGGCCCCTCTGAGGGAGACGTTGGCGCTTTTTGGGCAAGATCAGCATCCAAGGAGCAAAATGTTGGCCCCCTTTAGGCTCTTGCAACCTGCTACATGTGCCAAATAATCCCAACACACTGCCACATGCTCCAGAAAACATCCAGCCTGCACTGGGAGGCATCCTGTCCATCAAAAGTCATCATCTCATCTTGAGTGGGTGATCCCCCTAGGCCAAGCTCTGCCAAACTGTCCTTAGTGAGGACGTCCATCTTCTTCTTCATGCAAGGGTTCGTCTCAAAATTGTCCTGCCTCTGCCATCCCAGCAACCATCTAGTGGGCTCTTCAGCCCCATGGAGGTCTGAACTAATCATATCCCCATGTGTACCGGTCCACTGGTACCTGTCCGTCAGGTATGGTCCTGCACATCAAAGACTATACCCTCCATGGGCTCATCAGTCCTAGAGATAATAGCAATGTAAATCATATTTCATCATTAAATTTATCAAATATATGGATGAAATCCCTAACATATCATCTAAGAGCTCAAAGATATTACACAGATCTACTATACAAAGATGAAGAAACCAACAGAGAAACCTATTGGGCTAGTACCCACAAGATAAGGAAAGTTGCCTCAAAAGATTATTCAAGCCATGTTTTATGAGGTGATATGGTTTTTAGGGATGTCCAGGCATAGTAAGACCAAGGGCAGGTGTTGTCTGTAGGTGCCTTTGTAGGAGGCGAGTTGTACCCGTCATGGATGCATTTTTTTCCAAGCCCTTTATTGCCTTTATCTTCTTATTTATTGCTTTTCTTTCTTTTTACTTGAAGGTCTGACCAGAGGACACTTCCTTGGCGTGCTGGCTAGAGCTAACAGCGTTACCCACTGGTATCTTCATAGAAATGATAAGGTTGGCTCGTGATGAGACCCCCTTTCCTTTGGCCATGCAACCAAAGGTCACTACCCTGGCTTGGTGACCAGATAGTGGTAATGTCATACTGTTGAATACCTATGAACATAATGGGCTGGCTCGTGATGAGACCTCCCATCCTCTTGGTTAGGTCTTTTTTTTATTATTTTTCTTAGGGTCCCTTTAGTTTCTTATCGAGAGGCTTTTTATTGCCTTCTCGAGGATCCCCTGGGTGAAGCATCTCTAGATTTTATTTCCTATGGCTTTTATCTTTTACCAGTTGCTTTTACCCCCTGGGCCTTTAGCCCCTTCTTCCCACAAGACAAAGTGTAACCCTCAAAGGTCATCCTAATGGATAGACTAGGGGAATGGGATGCATGTGCGGGGTATAAGATGTAAATATGATAAGATGGTGGGAGCGTATGATGGCTCTGCAAATCCCTCTTGGTGGCTAACCAAAACCCATGAATACAAGCTTGCTAAGTCACCCAATCAATCACCCCAACAATGGTCAAGTGGATTAGTGTAAGATCCAAGCAATCATCTGAAATTAAAGGAACCTAATGCAAATATAAGAAAGTTATAACGATCAAACATGACACATACCATGATACCTCAGACCAATTACCTCATGGAGCAAGAATCCTCTCTGATGCAAATCCAAGCCAGTGGTGATGGAAGTTGTTGTTGCTCACAGGACAAATCTGGCGAAGAAGAAGAAATATGGGCCCTCCAGGGCCATGCTCAGGTCAATCCCGCTCTCGGTACCCCATGTCTAGGACCATGTGGGCCTCGAGACATGATCTCCTAGTTATCCCTAGATATCGGGGATAACAGGAACCAACTACCATTCTACAACAATTTCCTCATCTCAAGCCTTGAGGACAAGGTTGTTTTTAAGGGGGCAGACATGTTAGATTCCTAACCTGCACATAGGTAGAACAATATATTCATATGTAATAAAGGTCAATATTAATAAGGCCTTTCAATAAAATAGAATAAGGCAGATGGAAGAAGGCCTAATAGAAGCTTCCACTTCTAGAAGGATCTTCCTCTAGATGCTTCTTTTTAGTATAAATAGGAGTCGATGGTATGAGAACCCTAGCTTGGATATGATTGTAATAGAGCTCTGCTCAACTGGAGGTTTCCCCCTCAAAGAGGCCCATGAACATTGCTTTCAAATTCAAAGTGATATTTATGTTGTTATTCTTATATCATTTTAGTGTTATTGTGGTGAATGTGTTGGTTATATTGTTGTTATTCTGCCATTACTATCATTTTATTTTTGTTCTACATACATTTTATATCGAGTATATTACACAAGTAAACCATCAACCTAACTTATAAATTCTCCTTGTAGTGAATCATGAAATAGTCTAAGGAAAACATCTTCATGTTTGACTCTAAGAATCTAAGTGAAATCATGAAAGTATGATATATGATACAAAGTCAAACTCAAATCCTAACCATTAAATTTTTGTTGAGAAAATGTAATTGAAAAGTGTATTCTTATTATTACTTGATATATTATTCATTTGAGCAATCCCCATTGTGGATTGATCATGTCAACTATTGTAAAAGGACCAAATCCCTTTTTGCAAATTGGTCATAATATAATTTTAATAGTCAAAAGAAGAAGTTGGCCCCAGAATATATCAAAGAGGCCCCGAAATGTAATAAATGTGGTTATAACCACCCAGGAGAAGAATTCAGCCCTGCCAGTGAAAGGACACTCCCACATGTGATAGTCTTGTATAAATAAGGAGGCTAGCACCTCACTTAGACACACACTCACTTGCTCATTGAGAGACAAGTTTTAGAGCTGTAGTTGGAGAAGAGAGAGAGAGAGGGGCGCAACTTTGGGAGAGGA
>ML779981.1:652633-670122 GCA_009831015.1 Picea engelmannii
TAATAAATATGGTTATAACCACCCAGGAGAAGAAGTCAACCTTGCCAGTGAAAGGACACTCCCACACATGTTAGTCTTATATAAATAAGGAGGCTAGCGCCTCACTTAGACACACACTCACTTGCTCATTGAGAGACAAGTTTCAGAGCTACAGTTGGAGAAGAGAAAGAGAGAGAGAGGCACATCTTCGGGAGAGGAAATTTTGTACCTGTTTGAGTTATCTCTTGGCATTGTATTGGTTATCTATAATAAGGAAGTTTTGTTGGGTTTTCTTCCCCTAGAGGGTTTACCAAGATAAATTTTGTGTCTCTTGTGATTGTGTATTTCTTAGTGATATTATCGTATGCTGTTGTTATTCATTGAAATGCAAAGAACTATAATAATGGCTTAAACATAACAATTTTGGACTATTCCTTAAACAATATCCATCCTTGAAAGGATTTGGAAAACCATAAATATGTGAAAAGTCCAAACATGCATACCTTGAAACAATTGTAGCATCATATGAGTTCTTCATCAAATCTAGTGAAGTCACTAGTAACTTCTTCAAGCTTTAAAACCTTCGTAAAGTGGAATCGACATTGATACTCTGACATCTGGATACAACTGATAATGGAGTCACCAGGTGAGTGGTACAACCTTCACTTGTTTGGCTTCTATTCACCATCAGAAGTAGAAACTAAACTTTGTCATTTCTCCTAGGGAATATTGCATCTTCACTCATTGGCAACGACGCCAAAATGTTATCACTCTGTAATTTTCCTTAGCTGCGGGAGGGAAACCATGGAAGTAACCACATACCACTTCAAGATTTGAATCTTCCCTTTCCAAAATAGAGATATCTCTCTCAATTTAAATTAGGCTCAGTGGACAAATCTAAAATAGAAATAAGTTTTTAATATGTAGTGGCAGAGTAGAGAGAGAAATACATTGGGCATGGAGCTAAATTTGAATCATATGCAACTATCAGTGACTGGTGGTAGAATTATCAAGGAAGAAGAGGATAGATAGGTGATAATATTTCAGCTTAAATATTGTTGTTGTATGATGGAAGAAAGAGAAAAAAATTAACAACATTCATAGAACTAGCTGAGATGAAGTATGATTGAATTAAGAAGAAATAACATTACTTAAATTGTTTGAATCTAAAGAATCAATATCAGATGAATTTCATACCATTAGCTATCCAATTTAGGTATATAAAGGTTGCAGATGAAATGAGAAAAGAGCACAAAAAATACATACATTAGAGGGAAACACACACTTTATATCACTACCACAATAATCTCTGGTTTGAATAGCATTGTACTTCTACGGTAATATTTCATTAAACTTCAGAAAAAATACAAAATGTTCAAAAGAAATCCCCTATGTGTTTCTTCCAATTCCTTAGTCAATAAAAATTACGAAAATATATAGAAAAGACTCTTCCCCAAGCTGAGGAGGTCGATCTAAACTCCTTCCCAAAGTTGTATATGGTTACAAAGTTATAGCAACACGTTTAGAATTGTCTACTAGGAAATAGGAATCAATTTTCTGGAAAATAGGGGTCAAAGATAACATCATATCTCTCGAATCATGATAGTTGCTACAAACTAGAGAGAGGTTTTTGTGAATGGGATCATTATTGACAAAATTCTCTTTAATGTTTCCAAACTTACTCTCCAGTTTCTCGGGATCAATACCCAAAGATAATGACCAAAACATGAAATCATTAAATGTCTAAATTTGAACAAAATGTTGTAAAGATCCATTGGAATATTCCTAAACACGACACCTATAAAGACACTAAAAGATGTTTTTGTGAATGGGAATTTTCTTGAAAAATACTTTATTTTTTCCAAAATTCCTCTCCAACATCTCGGGATCTGCTCCCAAAGATAATGATTAAAACAAGAAATCATTACATTTTTAAATATGAAAAATAGATTGTAAATATCCATTCAAATATTCCAAAACATGAAACCTATGAAGAAACTAAGAGGGATTTTTGTGAATGGGATCGTTCTTGAAAAAATTCTCTTTAATTTTTGAAATATTCCTTCTTCATTTAGTCATAAACTAAGTTTGAAGTTGACTACAAAAATAATCATTTCCAGAACTTGTGTAGCAAACTTACACAACGAACTTGCATAGCGAACTTGTGGAGCAAGGTTCCCTTTGAAATTTTCTTCTATTGTTTATATTTTATCAATGGTTGAAGGTCACTGATTGATTTTGACACTTGAGATGATGATAAAAAACCCTAGGACCACTTCATTACCCTTGCAAACACCAACTTGGCCAAATTTTCAATTTTTTTACAAAACTTTACATGTGCTAACAGGTTGATCCTGATAAAATTGTTTTCATATCTAAATGACCACCACCAAAGTCAGTGCGCCATTTCAAGAGTACAATTGATCATATAGAATATTACAAGAAGTTTATAAGGGTATATGCACAAATTACTATGCCGATGGAGAATTTATTGAATAAGGACACTAAGTATCAGTGAAATGATGAATGCCAACATGTCTTGGATATTTTGAAAGATAAAATGGTAACCATGCTAATTTAAGTGTTTCCGGAATGAGAAAAAGAATTTAATGTGCATGTGGATGCATATAAAATAACACTAGGAGTAGTATTGACACAAACAAGAGAAGGTTATATTGATAACCCTATATCATTTGCAAGCAATAAATAATCATATTCAGAACAAAACTACAATACTACAAAAAGGGAAGGATTAGCTATGGTGTATGCATTGCAGAAATTCAGAAATTATTTGTAAAGGAAACATTTCAATATGTTTACAAATCATTCTTCTCTTAGATATTTAGTAAATAATACTATGTTGGTGGGAACAATTTGTAGATGACTACTTTTGTTCCAAGTCTTTGAATTTGAAGTTGTGGTGAAGCCTGGAAGATTGAATGCAGGACTAGATCACTTATCCAGAATAACTAATGGAGAATAACCCAATAACTTGGAAGAAACTTTTTAGATGCACAATTGTTTTCAATACAAATAGTTGATGAGCATTTTGTTGACATTATTGAGTTTTTGAGTACAATATTTTCACCAAGATAATTTACTATTGCGTAGAAGAAAAAATTGGGGGTCAGAGTTGCATACTACTAATTGATTGCAGGTTATTTATACAAGCTTGGAGAAGATAAAATTTTGATGATATTTTTTATGGAGCATGAAAGGCCTATCATTTTAGCATAAGCATAGGAAGGGATTGTCGGAGGAAACTATGCAGGGAAATCCATTGCATAGAAGGTATTTCACATAGGATTATGGTGACCAATACTTCATAAGGATTCAAAGGAGTATTGTCATAATTTTGATGTATGTCAGAGAGTTGGGAAACCATCTAGGAAGGACAATATGCCATTGAAACCTCAAGTATATTTGCAATTTTTTAAAAAGTAGGAAGTAGACTTTGTTGGTCCAATTGATCCACCAACAAAAAGATAAGAAACTAGATATATTAATACATTGACATAATACTTGAATAGATGGGCTAAGGAAGCACTAGTAAAGGATTGCAACGCAGATACTACACTTTGTTTTTTATTTGAACATGTAGTTACAAGGTTTGTGTTTCCAAGAATATTGATGAGTGATGAGGGGACTCACTTTATCATTAGTACAATCTAGTAAATTCTAAAAGAATTTTAGATACATGATCAAAAGAGAAATCCTTATCATCCTCACATGAATGGAACAATGGAAGAATTCAACAAGATATTCAAGAATGCCTTGACAAATGTTTGTAATGTAAATAGGGATGATTGAGAATTGAAGGTACCAATAGTGTTATGGTATTATAAAACTACATGCAAGAATCCAATAGGGAAAACACCCTTCGGGTTAGTGTATGGAAAGGAAGCAATAGTTCCCTTGGATTATTTGATACCAAGTCTGTGCATTTCATCTATTACAGACATTAAAAAAATAGGTGCAGTGCAAGAAATATTATCTCAACTTTTGGAATTGGAAGAAGACAAAATTATAGTTGGATTCCATTAGGAGGTATAAAAAGCAGAGGATAAAACCTGGCATGAAAAACATATTAAGAAGAAGAACTTAAAATTAGGATATTTGGTTCTCCTCTGTGACATTAAATACTTGCAGCACCCAGGGAAGTTCAAAATGCATTGGCTAGGACCATATGAGAAAAAAAAAATTCACAGATGGAGGTGTTGTGAAACTAAAGGACTTAGCAGGAAAGGAAATGCAAGGAATGTTGAATGGTAATTGATTGAAACTATATAGGGACAGTCAAATTACAAAAACTTAGTAATTACAATGCAAAATGTAGAACTTTACATAATGTATATAGCAGGAAGAAAAAAGAACAAAAAGAAAAGAGAAGGTAGAAAGATAAGAAAAAGAAAAGAAAAAAATAGAAAAAGAAGAGAAAAGGTAAAAAATGAGAAAAGGTAAAAAATAAGTGGGTAGATAGATAGTTGGGAATGATAGTGTGTAGAATATAGTAAATTGGTGTGACAAGAAGTGAAGATACTAGTTGTAGTACAACTATGACAGAAGGAAATTCTGATGTGTCGGAAGGAAAGTCTAGTGCATCGGGAAAACAAAAAATGGTCGTTGAAAAAGTGAGGCATGAAACGAATTTTTATGAAAGTGGATGAAGTGTGCGTAATAATATTTGGATCATTTATTATAATAATATAGAAGAAACAATTGTGTCCCAAAAGTCACATTGTGACTTCAAGCAAACACAAAGATAAGCAGTAAGAAGCTAAGAGAGAACAAGTGATTTAGAAGGCATTCAGTAAGATTTTCAAGCCAACCCACCCATATTCAAGCAATATGGCACCTCCAAAGGTCGAAGCTCCTAACAGGACAATGAGGAAAACAAGCAATTTCGTGAGGTCATCGTAGGAGACAACAATGGAAGAAGAAAAACCTACACAATTGGAGGGAGTGGTTGATGTGGACACCATCCCTTCCTTTCTCATCGACCTAGTGATCCCTATAGTGGTGGAGGAGTAGGATCCAACCCCTATGACATGAAAAATGGATATTGACACATAGAACATGGAAGAGGAGAAAAACCTGATGCAACAACCTAGCATGGAAATAGTCCAGTCAACAAATGAAGAATATGAGGAATGAATTGAGTCTGATGAGATGAGGGTTCAATGTGGCACAGATCGAGTGTAGGAGGAGAAAATACAAGTATAGGATATCACATAGCAGCAACAGTCTGGCGTAGAAGAGGAAGGGGAAGAGAAAATATGCCAGGAGGTAAGGACCTCAAGGGTGTCAGCAAAGGGGAAAGGAAAACAAACAATACAGAGGTCACCGTGCAAGAAACAACTGGAGGTAACCCTTGTGTTACCACGCATACTATAAAGAGTATAGGTTTTACCAAATCTACTAGGATGAGTAGATAAATTGTTCTATGTGGACCACAATGTAAAATATAGAGACAAGTTTTTGGAATTTGAGCCACATGTATACATATATAACACAAGTTTCAATTCTATAGGATTACTGATATTAGAACCCAAACAATGGATAACGGGTTTATATAACACATGCATAGTGAACCTTTTAGAGATCCTACATTTTGGAAGGGGTAAGGATGTAAATAACTACGTCAAACAATTATTGGCAATAGTACATGGAGAAATACTGTGAATGGATAGGCCAATCTTAATTGATGTTGACATAATTGAAAAAATAGCAGGTCTTCCCACAGATGGCGAGAAACTTGTGCAGTATCTAGACGAAAAGACCAAAGAGAAAGACTTGGTAGAGGACATGAAGCAAACCTATGGAATAGAGAGAGGATTCAGGGGAATCATTATAAATAGAATCAGTAAACCTACAATTAGGTTAGAAACAAAGTCATGGAATTTAAATGGATAAGGAAGTTTTACAAAGAAGACGCACCAACATGTATGATAGCAGTAGATGTGCAGTGCACAAAAGGGATTACACTTAGCTGGAGTCCATACTTGTCAATTTTATTTATGTATTATTGAAAAGATGCTCAGGACAAGGAACAAAGTTCCATTATTCATGGATACTCATACATATTTCTTTAGAGGAATGGAAAAAACCCAAATACAATGTATTCTGTCAGAGAATCGAAAAATATCATGCAACACAATACATAAAATTGTGGCACATAACTGTCGCAAAGGAAATAAAGACAAATTATATTATATTAGTGACATATTTGGAAGAAATAAAGGAAAATGTGGACGAAAATTGCAGAATCCAACCTGAGGTGGTAGAGGAATACAAGAAGATATCCAAATTCAAAGAATCGAGGAAACATATGTGGATCTAGGTAAAAAGGGATCCATAGAAGGAGTGGTTGGGGATGAGATACTATTTCACAGCAAAGGAAGTGCAATGGGAAATGAAATAATATAAGTAGGAATGGAAGGTTCCATTAGATTCATCAAAATATAAGAAACCACCAGGAGCGGGCTACTCATAGAAGAAGAGTGCCCCAATAGGAGGGAGCACAAAAACAAAAAAAGAAGCAAAATACACAAAGAAGACATGGGAGAGTGTAGAAACAAGAAAACTTAGACAGAGAGAGGATATCCCCAAGATTGTCACAAAAAAAAATAACTAGACATAGGCCACTAATGGAGAGACACATAGGAAAGATCACATCCCTGTGTAGGAGGAAAAACTAGGAGGAGACATATTAGAGACATATACCACAATAAAAAAAGAGAAAACAAAGTCAACGCCACTCAAGAGAACTATTTTACAGTCAAGATAAGCGTGCAAGAAAATGAAGGTGCATAAGGAGGTCCCTTGATATACTATAACAAAATATGATACAGAATTAGTCGTGGAAAGAGTACAGAACCACATCGCAAAAGCATATGAATATGCAGAAAAACAAATAGAGATGATAATGTAAGAAATGATAGAGGTCAAAAAAGTCTTGGATAAGAAACAATTCACCAAGGAATAGCACAAATAACTGACATGGAAACAACATACAACACAAGAACATGACAGGCCAGTAGAGAGTGAGGAGGAGATAGTACAGATAACGATAATAGAAAGTAAAAACATTATGGTTATCACTAAAATTTTGTTTGCARCATTACATGAAAATGGTTACAAAAATAAAATAGTTCTAAACACCTATTATTTCACTTGTAGCACCAAAAATGCATTTCCAAGAGGCAAAAACTATACAACTAGACAAAAATTGGCATGCGCTAACTCACTAAAGGAAGTGCATGCACAATGCATAGGGAAAAGAATCCCATAGAGCACACAATGCGCCATATGCGCGACTATGTATGATAAAAGTTGTGCACTACTATGAACGACACATTTATGGTTCTTGTCAGCCCCTCAACCACTTTTGAACCAACTCCCAACTTGATTTAACCCTCATATCTGAACTGAATCCAAATGGGGGGTTGGTCAAGGAACAAAGAGGGCCCTAAAGGGCCCCTTGTTCACACCAAGAACTAGTTGAATATTTCCTTAAATACATGCTATAAATAGAGGCCATGGGTGCACTAAGAATTTAATATTTCCTCCCTTGATAATCCTCTTTTCTCCTTGGAGCATTCTAGAAACATTCCAATAGGCCATTCAACTCACCTGTTGAGGGAATAGGCTTTGATTTCTTCATCATTTTATTTCTTCTTTAACATTGTAAGGAGATTTGTCCATTAGGGAACTCAAGAGGCCCCCCAAGGAGGAAGAGAGGATTCATAAGTGCTCCTTTCTCTATGGTGTTTTTCTAACTAATATAGTTATCCATTGGCGAAATAAGCTTGTTCATTTGGTTGATTGATTTTGGTTCAAAGTTTTTTATGCATTCTAGTTTTATTTCCTTAGTTGTTTTTAGTTTGTCTACTAGTTTATTTCATGTGCTTGGATTGTTTAACTCATGCACTAACCTCTGTCTTGTCTAGAAGACTAAAGTAGACATGCAAGTTCCCTTTTTTTTCTCACCCAAGTGACAAAACATACATAACAATTATCATTTCTAAAGACATGATGCAAATGGATGAAGAAATGACATAGAAACAGGTCAAGGAAATGGAACATATGGAATTGGTATTGGCTAAGATGCCAAAAAAATCATTATATGAGCTACATATAAGTGTCACAAAAGAAGTACAATCACGAGATAGGATGGATGTGACACAATTGGAGACATCCAAGGAAGAGAAGGAGGTACTAGAGACAAACCTCAAAGAAGTGCAGATTGAATGTGAGGAGGAAAAAAGCATGCATATGAGCTGGAGAAAGGACTTGAGGAAGTCTTCCAAATGATCCCAGATAGTGCACTATTAGGAGAAATCAATGCAGAATAAAATATAAAGAGGATAGCATAGACGATGGAGTGATATAAACATGAGATAGTAGAGTTGGTTGGAAAACTGACACTAACCACCCCTCTAGAAGTTTGATCAAATAGGAAGCAACACGAAACATAACAGAACAACAATATTGCATTAGAGGTAAAAGAAGTAGTATATCTCTATGAGAGCACCACACAGATCTAGATGAGCCTAGAAGAAGAGAAAGGGATGCAACAATTGGATCATAGGGAACAAAATTTTAATGTCGCAGTCTAGAATTTGAAGCAGAGTCGAAAGATGATGAGTATTTTAGATAGGATAAAAAGTGCATAGGAGATGAAAAATATGAAAGAATATCTAAAGACTATCCAATGGTAAAGAAATACAAGACATTCTCAGTTGGAGCCCCGACATGAGAAAGTAGAGAAGATGATAGAAAAATTGGAGACAGATAAAGGCAGAGTGGAACAGGCACACTCAGAGAGCATAAAAGTGTTGAAGAAGCACATAACAATGCAAGTGGTGGTGACACTAATAGAGAAGAGTGTGCAGGCCAAGATGTAGGTATATTCACTCACAAAGAAGTTATAGGAATTGGAGAAATATGTACAATAGGAACACACTACCTGAGTGTCTCGGGACGATCCACAAGTTAGTGTTGGGGGCATGTTCGAGTATGGGATTTTGGGGTTCAGTGCGGTAAATGAGGAAGAATGGACCAAGGAAGTAGTGTGCACCGAAAATAAGGAAAAACAACATGACAAAGGTGTTATCACTCCAGGAAACTCTCCTAGGTTGTATCTCAGAGATGTCTGGTAACTTATCCTTTTTGTAACTATTTTCTCAATAATGGGCGTGGGCTTGTATCAAGATGAATATCTTAATCACTGGATTGTATCTTCAAGACAGTCTAGCTATATTCATGCAATACAAGGCCTTCAAGAGCTATTATCAGATAGGTTTGTAAATCAAATGGATAAGACAACCAATCAGTTAACCAAAACATACATAGGCAATATATATGACGGGTCAACAAACTAGCCAAAGATGCTTATGATTCTTTCTTAACAGTAAAAAGTAAGATGATAGTTACCACGGGACCATTAAACATAGACAAAAGAATTATTTCAACTCATATGCATAGACAAAGATGAAGGAGAATCTAACAATAACAAATAAAAGAAGCTTGTAGGCTTAATATATTAAAAAAAGTGTCTTTTTACAATAACAGTAGATGATAGAACTCAAAATTGAACCAACCCCCCCCTGTTCAGCCTCCAAGACTGAATGGCTGTATAGAATTTACATTATACAAATGAGATCCTATGAATATGGATCGAGAATACTAAGAATAGTATAATAAAAAACTAATTGCAAAATTATAGGAACAGATCCTATATAAAGGGAAGTCAAACCCTTATCCAAATCTGGTGCTTCATGTTCTTCAAAAGTTGTAACAAATCTTCAAAGGTTGATAGATAAGGTTGAGGATGACACATTGGCAGTCAAGTTATGACAACTTGTGTTGCTGAGCCAACTGATGGCATCCCAATATGCGCTTGGCTACTTTGGGTAGATGAATTTTCTGCCACAGATACAGAATAAAGGAGAGATGATAGAAATGAATCCCAATTTATGAAATTTATGCTAGACAACATTTGCAAAGAAAACAAAAGAAATTATGCCTGAAGTATGTGACTATTACATTGCACAATTAAAACAAATAACATAGACTCTGTTGTCGACTGTAGCTGGTCCTGATCCAAAATTTGACTCTGAAGTTGTTGGAAATCTGACAGAGACTGCTCATTTCTTGGTCATGAATCTCCATTGATAGCTCTGATGTGCTTGAGGAGTTGAAAACTCCCCGTGTAATGGCTCTCCAAGAACATTGGGATATGTTAAAGGAGCAGATTGAGTTGCTTCCAATGGCTCTTGATTGTTTGAGTAAAGCACAGATATTGTCCCCTACAACATACTTTCTCAACCATTTCAATTTGGGGCATGGTTCAATGCTATAAATAAAAGTAGATTCTACATTAACAACTTGGACCTTCCATCGATGTACTAATCTTGTAAACATCCTGGAATGGAAACCTCAGATGTCACTGTCTTAATTCCTTGCCATTATGACTAACAAACAAACAAATAAAACAACGAAGTCAATGAAGATCTCCACTGAGTGTTTCAAATAATCATAGTCTCCATGGTCCGCTTTCTCAATTATTATCTATATGTCGGGTATGATATATCCAAGGAAAACTAGAAGATTGAAGTAGATCTCAAATGTGTAAATTGTTGAAGAACCACCAAACATGGCAGTTTCCAGTTGTAACCACATCAATATGCTCACACCCGAACCTAAAAACCCTCCCAGAAATATGAATTTTTGTCTCCAGGTTGTGATTGCTGCTATCAAAAAGTAATTGAATGCTAATGAGGTGCCAACAAATGCACTCACCATTATATTGGGATCAATGTCCATGACCGTATCTATAAGAAATCCCAGAGTGACTCCCTTGAACGTGATAGCTACCAAAAGCATCGTAGCCCTCTTTTCATAATTCCTTTGCGTCCCCCTATCTTGACAAATCCTGAAATCAAGTTACAAGAACCGACTTACTAAAAATCGAACTCATACCTAGCAGCAGGGATGTCATGTAAAGTCTTCGACACCTGCAAACTCATGACCTATCGCCTCTAAGTTTAAGCTTGTATTTTGTAAGCTCTACACCTACGATGGGCTTGTGTTGACTAAAGGCTTGACTCATGGCTTAACATTATAATTTGGCTTTGGTTTGACCTGTGATTTGGAACTATGGATGAATCAGTGTCTTAGACCTAGACGTTGTGTGGTATGAATCATTTCTTGTGTGTCGATTTGGTGACCATAAGACACCCAAACCTTTTAAGATGGGGGCATGGATTTAACTTTTGTTGTGATACCTTCATGTTTTGCTAAGACCGATCTGGAATCTAGCAACCAACACTGGTATCTCTATAATATCGGCATTGATACCTTCAAACTATGCAGACATTTGGCCATAATTCAGTACATGCAAAACTTGTTATTGTCACCCTAATATCTGAAAACTGATTTCTATATTCGACAGCTAGAGAAAATCTCATCTTGGCATTCAACACTGAGCTTTGATGTCGATTTGTAGATTGAATCAAATATTGGCTACATAGCTTATCTCGTGGGTTCATAAAACTTGAGAGATCTTTAGCATAAGAATTAGCCTAATGGATTAGTATGAGAATTAAACATGTGGCATGGCTTTTGTCTTGACTTTGTATGTCCACTCATAACCTAACTCATGACTTGGTGCTCTAGGCTTGGTATGTTGTCATATGACTTGAGTCTTGGCTTAAATCATAGCATGTGAATTGGGACTTGGACCTGTGGGTCCTTATCTTTTGGTTAAAAAAGGAAAACCCGAGAGGTAAGTTAAGTAAAAGAAACAAATTGCAAATGCATATAGAGATTAAAATATGAATATACTTAGGCATAGGGAAAAAAGCATAGGTTTCGATTAAGGGCCTAGGTCACTTAACACACACCACTCCTATTTTGATAATTTTTTATAAAATCTCAATAAACACTAGGAACACATCCAAATAAAAAATCTCAGACATGATTTATCATTTTTTTATTTTGCAGGTCAATAGGGAAGATCCAAAGACCTTTTGGACAATGATGAGGTATATCAAGGTTTGTTGGAAGATCAGAGCTCATGACAATTTGCCAAAGATCAAAACTTTGACAATATTTAATGTAAATATGCTCAAAACACTTTCAAAATTTAAAAGACAAATTTGAGTGATAACAAAAGGGAAAAGGAATAAGTGCGTTAGGAAAGAAGTAAGATCAGTGAAGAGTCAAATAAAGGATGGTTGGATCGAAGATTGACCATGTAGAAGATAGTTAGAAAGTGGACAAGTGGAGTCCACTTAGAATTAGGGTTTTGAGTCATGATGTAAGGGTTTTTACCCATTTTTTAATATAAATAGAGGATTTATGAGGTATATAGAAGTGTCAATCAAGTATCAATCAGTTATCACTTGGTATGACCGAAGTAATTTGAGCACCTTTTTTTTATTTTTGAGTTGAAGTATTTGTTTTGTTGAGAGCTATGGAGCTCAGATGGAGTGAGTTTTGAGAGGTAATTGAGGATCACGTCGCAATATGTGGAGCTTGGTGAGATGTTGGTTAGGGTCATGCACCATTCTAAACCCATGATGTAATGGACTCAACACTATTTTGATGAAGAATAATAAGAAGAAGCAGAATATATTTGTGGATGTATCCTAGGGGGGGTGAACCACAGTAAAATCATGTGTTTGATCTGTTTTGTCTTTTGTTTCTTATGAAATTATGAATGAATGATGAATGGATAGATGAATGCATCTGTTGGATTTTATTTACAGTGTGCACTAGAATAATCATGCAGAATGAATGTTATTGAATGGGTAAAATAGTAGATCTAATGAATGTTATGGTAGAATGCATGTTAAAATAGAAGAATAATTTTAACAGGCCTAACATTTCGATGAGTTCCATCCCTTCCATGATTGCAGACACCTAGTTCATGCAATCACCCATCAGACATCTCAGTTGAGACTGGGTTTTTCACTATGTGCGTAGTGTTTCCTTTTGGTTTACCAGAGGGGCCCATGGTTTCTAGGGTTTTGTTGGAGAACTAAGGTAGAACCCATGCTAGCCCATACATACAATAAATTCCTCGCTCATGCACCTTACAAATTAGTTATATGAGTAGAGGATGATTCACGTCATACATGATAGTTTGGGATCATGGTGACTTTACCATCTATGAGGTTCTTTTGTTTGCATGGAGATACCTTGGGGAAGATATGTTGGGAGATTGTTTGAATGATGCTTGGACAATTGTAGTAGGATGGGGGTGTTTGAGTAATGGATATTTTCCCTTTGATACATGGAGACTAGGTGATGCAAGAGAATCGCTATCACATCAAATGGAAGAGGATGTGGAATCAGAATTGACACCTCAACGCATCAAAGGAGCCAAAAATGACCTTAATCGGCTTGGTAGTGGTGTGAAGATCTTTTTAATTTTATCGTTAATTAATTAGTTTTCTGTAAAGTCAGGCCATCGTTTGAAAGGACGAAACCATTGTAAATCCTTTACACGACTGTAATGTATTATAGGTGTGGGGTATTAGCTATTATTAGTCATTAGGTTTCATTTATTGACTATGTAACCGCTTGAACAAAATGTAATAGTATTTAGATAAGAGGAGGAAGAGAGAGGAAGCTCTGGGTCCTTAGACAAGTTTTGATTTTAATTTCTATGAAGGAGATAGCTACTGTAATTATGTTTTCTTGTGAAATGAATATAATAGAGGAAATTGACCCAAATACACAATGTTAATATTGTTTACAGTTTGACTTTGTTGTTATGTGTTTGTGAATGTGTGATGTTCATAGTGAGTGAGTGAATGAGTAATTGAATGAGTTCAATTATTTCTATTATATAAGATTATGCAAGGAGTGCATGAAGAGTGCAAGGAGTGTGTGTGAATAAGTATTTTTCAACTTAAAGCTCAGAAGAGATAGCGGGGAAATTTTGTATGTAGAGTGTGCATATTGAGCGCAAGGAGTGCGTATAGAAACAAACTTGTATTACAGTTTTAAATATTAGGAGGTTGAGTGCAGAGTATGCCAGGAGGGCGTTAGAAAGTACTTTGAAAAAGACAAAGAGTGCACATGTGCACTAAGGGGAGAGATTTAAATTTCATTTACCAGAGGCTCAGAAGGATTAGTGATTTTAAAATCTTGAGAGGAAATACTTAGGAAAATTTTGAAGTTCTGAAGAGTTGAAGCATCTAAAGGTGGAGCACAGAGATCGAAAGTTGAAGGAAGAGCAAGGGTTAAGGCTCATTCATAAAAATATGAAATATTTCAAGTAGTTAGATCTCGGAGAAGTAACACACTGGTTAGTTCCGAGGAGTCATCAGAATTTCGCAAGACCAAAAGATTTGGAAGAAGCAGAGTGAAATTCGCGAAATCCTGAAATCATCAAGATTGTCCGTTGAAAGGGGATACATGGAAAGAGATTAGCATTTCGATGACTCACTGAGTGGAAAGGTCAAAGGTTGGAGTCATGAATAATTCATGAAATCCAAATTCATGAAATGATCATGGTCGTTCATTGAGGTAGGACATGTGGCGACAGATCAACGTTTTGCTTAATCGTGAATTGGGAAGTTGGAGGTAGAAGTTGCGAAAAATCGTGGAATGTGAAATCATGACTTGATCACAGTCGTTGGTTGGATATTTGTTGCTGACCGTTGATCTGATCCAAAAATTTCACAATTTCGGGTATTGGGGGAATGGAGGTGAATCACATTGAGAGTTCCAACACACAAAATCCTGACGCCCTTGGAAGGATTGGCCCTAGGTCATAGAGAAGGGTCATATGGTTGAAGTTAAAGGAAGAGCTAGCACAAACTAAGCGCTTGTTGTAATTTATATACTCGGGAATTTGAAGGATAGAGAGTCATTTGACTCATATAGATGATACACGAAATCACAACGCACCTTTTTGGATAAGCGTGTGGTCACAAAACGTGGTCATGTGGAGGAGACTTTCATTTTAGCGCTTTTACATGTGAGTGGATTTTTGCAAAGACCTGTGGATTTTTTCTGAGAGGTTCCAGCAGGGAATCAAAGACTATTTCAATTCAGTCTTAAGAATATCCTAAGACCGGGAGGTTGCGCAGCCCCTGGAGAGAATAGGGGGGTCTACACCATGTGTTATCAGAGCCTGAAAAAGTTTTGAAGTTGAACTCACTCTGTTAGGAACAGTTGAAGTGATGCATTTGAGGATACACATAGGACCACCTATGGAAAATCGTTTTGTAGGAAGAGAAGTAAGAGAACTCTGAGCAAGGGTGGAAGCAATGGAAGTAATGCAAACGAGAACACCTACTGTTATAGGGGAAGATGCGGCTAAAGAACACTTACCGAAAGATGTTTTGAAGTTGGGATCTAGAGAAAAGATGGAAGTCCCAATGTATGAAGGTAACTTGGATGTCGAAGAGTTATTGGACTAGATAAGGTCCTTGGATAAGTATTTCAACTATGAAGATGTCGAGGAAGGAAGGAAGGTGAGACATGCTATCACAAGATTAAAAGTACATGCAACACTTTGGTGGGATGAAATGCAAGCAGAAATAAGGTGCAAAGGCAAGCTGAAGATAAAGAATTGGGACAGGATGGTAGCCAAATTGAAGGATAAATTCATACCTAGGGATTACCATATAGAGTTGTTCATAAAATTGCAGAACCTTAGGTAGAGGGGTATGGTAGTGAAAGAGTATACAGAATAATTTTATAGGATTAATATTACGACTAGACAAAGAGAGAATGATGATGAAAAATTTTCTAGGTATATAAATGGTTTGAGGTATGAAATTCAGGATGAAATTAGCATGATGACTATGAGGACAATGAAACATGCTTATTAGATTACACTGAAGGAAGAAGAAAAGTTGGCCAGAAACCAGGGTCAATGGAATAGAAGCAAAGGCTTAAACAAAGGTAAGGGAGTTTTCTATGATAAGTCACTAAAAGCTAAGGATGATAATGAGAAATCATATGCTTTCTTTGAAAGAGGAGGAGATTATCAAAGAAGACTGTTTGGTGGGAGAAATTATTTTCCTCGAGGAAGAGGAAGAAGTAGAGGAGATGGAGTTAAATGTTATTCCTGTGGAAAGATAGGACATATGTCTTGGGAATGTCTCGAGAGGAAGAGAGAAGGAGGAGGATAAGCACACATTTCTAAATCCCAGAAGAATGTGGAAGTAGAGGCAGTAGAAGGAGGACAAAATCTTATGATGAGGAAAGTTCTTCTAAAGCCAGAGAAAAAAATAGAAGACCCAATTCAACGAACTAGGTTGTTCATGACTAGTTGTAAAATAAATGACAAAGTTTGCAAGATGATTATAGACATTGGGAGCACTAACAATTTAGTATCAACGGAGATGGTGGGGAAGCTAGATCTAGAGACAAGTGCACATGCATTTCCATACAAAGTATCATGGTTGCAGAAAGGACATCAAGTAATGGTAAGTCAACAATGCAAAGTTTAATTTAAAATAGGAGTCTATAAAGAAGAGATTATGTGTGATGTAATTCCCACAGATGTTTGTCATATTTTGTTGGGGAGACCATGGTAATTTTATAGAAATTTTATTCATGATGGGAAAAAAAATACTTATACTCTAGAAAAGAATGGTTGAACCTACATGTTACTGCCAATAGAAGAGAAGAAAGAAAAGGAATAAGCCAACACAAGAATACTTCTCATGAGTGGGAATGAACTCTTGAAGGAGTTCAAGAAAGATAAAGAAATGTAATTTATTATAGTAAGGAAGCCAAGAGTTATCCTTACCAATACATCTGTGGATGATTTACTTGAAGAAATCCAAGAATTTTTGGATAATTTTCCTGACATAGTAGTGGATGGGTTGCCTAATTCATTAGCACCTATTAGGAGTATTAGCCACCATATTGACTTGATTCTAGGAGACAATTTTTCGAACAAAGAAGCGTATCTATTAACACCTTGAGAGACTAAAGAAGTTAAGAAGCAAGTTCAGGAGTTGTTGGATAAAGGTTTAGTCAGGGAAAGTCTAAGCCCATGTGCAGTGCCAACTGTATTAAGTCCAAAGAAGGATGGGGGATGGAGAATATGTACAAATTATAGAGCCATCAACAAGATTACCATCAGGTATAGATTTCCTTTACCTTGGATGGATGATTTGATGGACTGTTTGAGTGGAGCAAGTTATTTTTAAAAAATAGACTTGAAGAGTGGATATCATCAGATACGAATGAGAGAGGGAGATGAATGAAAAACAACATTCAAAACAAATGAAGTTTTGTATGAATGGTTGGTCATGCCATTTGGATTGGAAAATGATCCAAGTACATTTATGAGGTTGATGAATGAAGTACTAAAGGAATTCATAGGTAAATTTTTCATTGTATATCTGTTATGACCCTAAAATGCACCATACAGGTTTACCTAGCATCAGGCCAACTCATGCCTCTTCCTAGCCAAAGCCATGCTGAGTAACTCCTCAAAAACCACTCAAAACAAGCAACCTGCGCCCTAACTT
>ML779982.1:16945-84087 GCA_009831015.1 Picea engelmannii
GATCCTGACAAGATCAGGTCTATCATGAAATGGCCTACCCCAAAGGATGTCTTAGATATCAGATCCTTTATGGGATTAGCGGGATACTATAGGAGATGTATAAAAGGATTTTCCAAGATTGGTTGTCCAATCACTGCCCTCCAGAAGAAGGGGAAAAAAATCTTGTGGACACATCAATGTGAAGAAAGATTTCAAACCTTGGAACATCTACTAACCCATGCACCCGTGTTGAAAATCGCTGACCCAGAAGCTGACTTCGTTGTGTGCACAAATGCCGTTAAGGAAGGGCTCAGAGGAGTCCTTATGCAGGAAGGAAAGGTGATCTGCTATGAATCCCGAAAATTGAATGAACATGAGGTCAACTATGTGACTCATGATCTAGAACTAGCTGCCATAGTGCATGCCTTGAAAATGTGGAGGCATTACCTCTTGGGAAGAAAATTTGTACTTATGACAGATCACTGTGGATTGCAATATTTGTTTGACCAACCAAAACTCAATGCTAGACAAGCTAGATGGATGGCCCTCCTTATCGAATTTGATTTTGAAATCAAACACATCAAAGGGAAGGAAGATAGGGTGGTCGATGCCCTTAGCATAAGCATGAAAACAATTCCCCTAGCAGCAGTGAGTACCTGTGAGACAGATGTCAAGAACAGAGTCAGAAATGCACAAGAAACAGATTCCTTCATTCAGACTGTGACCTTGTACCTACAGCAAGAACCTGTTGGAGTAAAATATGAAGGCTACTAGATGACCGAAGGAGTTCTGCTCACTTACAGAGATAGACTGTACATTCCAAATGGTGATGACTTGAAGAGGTTCATTATGGATGAACTACATAAAAGACCCTACATTGGTCACCCAGGATACCAGAAAATGATCACCGCCACCCGGAAACAATTTTATTGGCCCGGATTGAAGAAAGACATAGTCAAATATTTGGCCCAATGCATAGAGTGCCAACAGGTTAAAGCAGAACATTGACACCCAACAGGACTATTACACCCTTTACCCATCCCAGAATGGAAATGGGAAATCATCTCCATGGATTTTATCACTGGATTGCCAACTTCAACCAAACATAATGATGCCATTATGGTAGTGGTGGATAAACTGAGCAAGTCTACTCATTTCATCCCCGTTAAATCAACTTGCAAGGCGATAGATATCGCCCAGATATTCATGAAAGAGGTATTCAGACTGCACGGTATGCTGAAAGAGATGTGTCTGATAGAGACACAAAATTTACTTCCAACTTTTGGAAATCACTGATGGCTGGTTTGGAGACCAAATTGTTGTTTAGCACCGCCTATCACCCTCAAAATGACGGACAGACAGAAAGAGTGAACCAAATATTAGAAGATATGTTAAGGATGCATGTAATGCATCAACCCAGAAAATGGAAAGACTATCTGCCGTTGGTAGAATTCGACTACAACAACGGCTACCAAACATCCTTAAAGATGAGTCCCTTCGAGGTCCTCTATGGTAGGCCGTGTAATACTCCAATCAGCTGGAGTAATCCTGTAAATATGATTTATTTTGGACCCGACATGCTGAGAGAAATGGAACAACAAGTAGCTTAGATAAAACAAAATCTGAAAATTGCCCAGAACCGACAGAAAAGTTATGCTAACCAAAAGAGAACTCCAAGAGAGCTCAAAATGGGAGACCACGTATATCTCAGAATTAAGCCCAGAAGGAGTTCCCTGAAAATGGGAGCTTGTGCCAAGTGGGCACCCCGGTATTGTGGACCCTTTGAGGTTCTAGATAGAGTGGGACATGTATCCTATTGGCTAGCACTTCCTCCCATAGTAAAAGCACATAATGTTTTCCATGTTTCATTATTGAAGAAATATGTACATGATGCTAATCATATAATTGACTGGTCTGTGATCCAGGTGGAACCGGAGGGAGAATTTCTACCAGAACCCCAATGCATACTGGACAGAAAGGAAACCCCGTTCAGGAACATAACCATTACACAGGTCATGGTGCAATGGAAACATTTTGGACCAGATGAGGCTACCTGGGAAATGGAGGATACCATGAGATAGGGATATCCGATTTTGTTTACTTTTGTACATGCAATTCATGTTAGTAGATAAGAACATCGAGGACGATGTTCCTTTTAAGGGGGAGGGAATTGTAACACCCTGTTTCCCCTAGTTTGTAAAAATAACTGGACTGGCCAAGAACTATGGCAAACTCATAAATGTGAATATGTGATGTAAATGGACCTTGAGGAAAAGGTCAATGAATGTGAATAACAATATGAATTTTATTGCAGGACTGCTGAGAGGGGATGTGCAGAAAAAGAGACCACGATGGCGGTGGAAGGCACCTGAAAAAGTGGTGTTAACTTCCACCGAGAATTAATACCATATTTGGACTCCACTGGCCCGGAGAACCAAAATTGGCTCGCTGGCCCCGAATTAAATGACTCGCAGGCTGGTAGGTAGATGGCTTAATGAGGGATGGGGAGGTGAACTGCCCATCCATAGAGCCATCAGACCTGATCAGCGCGAGGGTAATCGCGCCACACGCAACCTCGCAAGGGGATAAGGCGTGCGGTAGAAGCGATTGGGGGGCGGATGCGAGGGGAGAACTCTGGCATTATGCAGAGTGAGTGATAGCAGAGAGGAAGTATTGCAACCTTCACTCCTGGTCATTGGCAGACGGAGACACAGTCTCACAACATCGTGGTCTCAGCTCGGGGGTGGCTAGTGGTAAATCTGTTGGGAGTTGCTAAGCCTATGGTTGGGTGGAAACGAGCACCCCTCTTAGCAGTCACTTAACCCTGGTTTTATTTCTGATAAGTGTTTTGCCTCTGGCACCTTGAAACATATGTATTTGGATAATTATGCTCATAAGCTGCAAAATTGTGAATGTTTTCATTATAAGAATGTCTGTGTAGTATTTTGATCAGTACTAGTAGTTGTATATGCTTATAACAAAAAAACCACACATGGCTTATGTTGATAAATGAATTTAATTATGCATAAGTTGAACCAAGTCAGACTTCCAACCCATTCTCGGGAAGTTGTTTCCCCTTATCTGTCTCCCGGAAGGCCCCGGAATAGATCTCTTCACAGAGATTCCCTCCTTGTAAAGGTTTACCAAGAACCTGGAAAAATGACTTAAATGTGTAAGTCTTAATAACCCTGCACGAGGAGGAACAACCCTCTTAAAAATCCCGAAGTAGCAGCGTAGAGATAAGTATCCATTGATGGACGAGATCCTGTCGGAAGATCCATGGTCATCCACGACCGTTAGATTCACGAAAGAAAAACAAGGGCGTTGCATACATTGCCCCTTTTCCTCTATCCTCATGAATAGCGAGGAAATCGGGATCGTAGACCCCCAAGGTCCATGAGAACATCTGGACCGTTGATTTTTCCACGTCCATGAAGTAGTGGGAGAGAGCGCGATGTGGGATAGATCTGAGCCATTGGATCTTAGCTAGAACAACCCGATGGTCATTGGATCTGTTAAGAGATGCATGAGGGTTAAGCCCTCATGAACAGGAGGTTGAAAGTCCCGACGAGAGGTGTGGCCATCGGGATATTGACATTCGTGAAATCGGGAGTCACGATGACATGAGGTCGGGAATTTTCATAGTGAAAATACCGGAATCAATATGAGCCGTCCATCATAGGAGGACACGTGGCGGATATTGTGAGTCCATAGGTATCTCGGATACCGAGGATTCGAGTTGACCAAGGATTTGCGTCACTGGGAGTCGCAAGTCGCGAAATCGCGAAAAAAAACGAGGACCATTCATCTGAGGGAGGACACGTGAATGATAATTCCCCTACCCCTCTCTGCCTTTGCAAGCAATGCATGAACAAGATCCCTTTAGAGGATCCCAGGGTCTGTAATGACCGTTGATTTAAGAAAGAGATGCAGGCATTAATGGCACGACCCCTTCCTTTTTTTCCTTGCAAGAGATGAAGGAATCGGGACCATAGACCCCCTAGCCCATGGAAGTGCCTGGACCGTCCATCTTTAGAACACATGTGGTCGCTGGTAAGTGCTTCGGCGTTTCATCACCCAAGAAACAAAAGGGAAAATAACCCTTGTCTTCGCGAGTCGTGAAATTCTGATCACCGAAGCCTCAAAAAGGCGTGAGGTATGATTAAGATTGAGAAAAGCCGGGATTTGACCGTGACCGTTGATCATCCCAAAAAGACCACAATCGTCAATCTTGGTTGAGGGTCGCCCCCATCCATCAAAGGGACACGTGGCTGCCGGTCGACATTTCGACGTTTCGACATCTGGGAAACCAAAAGACAAGAATCCCTGTCTTCGCAAGTCGTGAAATCCCGATACCCGAAATCCTGTGGACTGTCGGATCCACGATCCTAAGACCCGTCGATCTCTTACACGGCTTTCCATATCGAAATTTCGGAGATTTGAATGACGAAGAGTCTTGGAGTCATTGCACTTCGAACTCCAGAGTACCGAAACCCCGAAAGGATCCATGCCGTTGGATCAAGGGAGGCTTATGGCCGTCGATCTCCCTTTGGAGGGAAACTTTGGGGACCTTGGAAGTTTCAGGGATTTGAATGGGGAAAGGTAGAAGTCGTGTATCGCGATTCCCCGAATCGAAAAAAGATGATAAGCTCTTGGCTAGCTTAAGTGCGTGGACACCGTATAGGCTCACGTAGACAAGACCCCAAGAGAGAAACTTGCCCCTCGCTAGCCCCGTCGGGGTTGGGCGTTTCGCTGTTTCAAGCTTCGGGGATTCTCATTGTTGAGAAATCAACGAAAAACCTTGATTTGTGTAGTGGGTGTGTGACATTTACATTTGACTGTTGTTGTCTATGAGAAATAATCATGATCTTTTCCCCCTCATTTTAACATTTTTTTCTCAATACAAACCCCTCGCATATCCCAAAACCTTTGTTCACCCCCTGCTCATTGACAACTATTAAACAATTTGTATGGATTGAATTGCATGAGTTTGATATGTTGCTGAGACAAATTTTATTTCATATTTAAAGGAGTTGTCATGTATGGTTGTTAAAGAAACTATTTGCTAATCAAATATGCATACATGAATGAGCTTTTTCAGTAGAGGTAGCTGTGGCAGAGGTAACCAAGGAAGAGGTAATTGGAACATGGGCCCTAGAAGGTGAAGATTCTCTATACACTTTGATGCAAACTCGCAAGAGTTAGGACAACTATTTCAAGCTAGGTTTTTTAACTGGATTGGGCAAGGAGTGGTCCAACCTAGGCCCGAAAGGCCTCCTTTCCATTCCCCACAGGTCCCTGGTATCCCTATGCCTCCTCATGTCTCATTGCAACCTGAAGTTCATGAAAATGATGGGTGGCAAGAGATTGTCCACCCAACAGTCTCCCAACATCGTGGCTAGCCTAACTTGTCTTTACTTGCTCCCCTACCCATCAATCAAATTGTCCAAGCTACCCCTGTCCACTCACCAGTTTAGTCTTCCCATCCAAGCAAAAGGTTGAAAATCGAGGTCCACCATGCCCCTGACAAAGGAAAAGCCATTGTTGTCCCTTCCTCACCCTCCAATGGCTCTGATAAATTCGTGTCCTCCCACATGCATTTGAGAGATGATTTCTCTCATGTGATCAGTGAGATTAGGCCTAAAGGATCAACACAGCCTAAGGCAAATTCAGAGAGATCAAAAGGTGATAGCAACAACAAGGGAAGGATTGCCTCCCAAAGTGGGAAATATGGATTTTAAGTTTTTTATTTATTAATTGTTGAGAACATTTGACCTCTGAAATTTTGGACAACATACTATTTTTGGATATATGAGTAATATATTTTGGAAATAATTTCAAATATCATTGAGATAAATTGTCAAATATGAAAGTGATGATGGGAGACACAAGGAGGGATGTTTTATTTAATTAACTAGTTGTGTTCTGATTGTTAAAAGCTAAAGGGAGTCACAAGGGGTCCCACCTGCTAGTTATTGTTTATTTAAAAATCCTTATTATGATTTATTACTTTTCCCTCTTAACTAAAAAGTGGTTGAGTTTTTAGTTAACTTAACTAATAAAGTAGTTCAACTACTTCAACCAATTCTAATTTTCTTAAAGGCAAAAGGAAAGGGAAGAACAAGAGGAGAATAGAAGGAGAAGCATACTAAGGTTTGTTCTTTGAGTTTTTGTTGAGATAATTCAGTTTTCATTCATTCCTTAATTCATTAGAAGCCTAATTCTTTTTTATGATAGCAGGGTCCTATTGTAGAAAACAAGATTCATGGCTTAATTTCATCATTCAGACACTTGTTTTTCAGAGGTGTTGATCTATCTTTGATAATCTGTGTAGACTTGTCTGTTGGTGAATTAGATTTCATCACTGACAAAGGCTATTGTGCAGAGTTGAGTGGGAAACAATCTATGGAAATCCAATCCAACTTTTAAAGTTCAGTTTTTTATTTTCTGTCAGAAGTCCTTTTGTATGTTTCATCGGGGACGTCTAAGTTTGACTTTGGTCCAAAACTTCCTCAAGAAATTTTGTAAAGAGAACGATTCTTTGATGAATTGGAATGGGATAAAGGATTTCTTTATGTCTCATCTGTTTTGATTATTGACTTGGTGTTTTTACTTCTGTCTCTATATTTATTTCAGCATCTGATATGTTCAGAAAATTACATAAATAATGATTTTTTTGGCAAGCTTTTAATTATAAAAAAAACTGCGTAAGCACTTGTAAACAATACTTGTGAATTATGATATCAATTTTGATGGCTATAAACATAGGGTGATATTCCCGTCTATCTTGCTTTAGCCAAGCAGGATCTGAAAATGTTTGAGTAAGATCATTTCATATCTTTTCCTCAACACGGACATTCTCGTAAACTTATGGAAACATCTCGACAATAGTTCTGTGGAGATACAGTGAACATCTTCGGGCATGAGGACCAGAAATTCCAGTGGTCTAGGGAATATTCTTACTATTCATCCTGTTCCACCCATAACGATGTAATTTGGACCTTTGGAATTGCTCATGCAGGTTGTATCCCTGAAGTTTTTGACTGTAAGGAGGTGGTCTCTTGGTGCACCGAAAAATGTATTTCAAGCCAAAGAATTATTCCATTGCGGGACCACTCTCATGTTTCTTTGTCACCTCAGGTATTCCAAAAGATGTTAAGATTGTCGGATCCAACATTGGCCTTCAGAGGACAAGACTGCAAGCAGTTCCTAAAAAAACATGATAACGGGTTGGACCTCTTACCCGAGTTACTGGAAGACTCAACAACAGTTCCTGAAGATAACACAAAGTTGTAGGTTCCTTCTTTTAAAAATCCATTCTGAGAAATTGCCTGGCTGTTTACAAGAATAACGGGACATGAATCCACAACAAGTATTTCCCACATGGTTCTTTATATTTTGTATTTCACTGTCAAGGAACAATCCATTTTTGATTGGGGGAACCTAATTTCCATTGAAATCTGTTCCCAATTGTCACGATTCAAAGAAGAGAAGAAATTTTATATGTCATCCTACTTGGTTTTCGTGGTAGTGCATTATTGTTCGTTTCCAAAACTGTCTCTATCCAAGAAGGTAAACTATGAATTCGACCCAGTAACCTTATGGTACCAGGCCTTATCGAGGCACAAGGCCTCCCATTTTTTTTATGAGTTTTTTAATGACTTTGTTTGGGTTTTCAAATATTTATTGTTAGGAAAGGATGCTCCAAGGATGTTTGACCAGGAAACCAAGTTTTTGGACAGGAAGGGGACACTTGAAAAAATGGAAAATTACAGTGTAATAATGATTTTTGGCTCCAAGGAAAATCCTATTGACCTTCCATGTCACATCACAGACAAGATGTTTGTTACAAAAATAGCAAGACAATCCAACTATTGGTTTCATTTTTTCCATGAGAAGAGAAAAAAACAGTTCGTTCCTCTGCCTTGGAAAGTCCACAACTTTGTGTTCAAGAACGTCAACAAGATTGACGAATTTGCAGGTCATTTCAACAACTTGAACCTAAGATATGATAAAAGGCTAAGAGGGTTCGACCATAATGGGATTTTTCTAGAACATTTACTAGCAATTGGCTTTAGCAATTCTTTTATCCATACATGCCTGAACGAAGACAAAGACAATGACGACAACACTCTTTCTCCTCACGATGGCGACATAGAGACATTGCAAAGCACACCTGAATTGTACAAACAACAGGGAAAAGGCCCCGATGAGAAGAGTGTCCAATCCCTGTCTAGCACTCCCAAGAGTACGACTTCATAGAGCATCGCTCCAACGACCCACCCCAGTAATAAAGCAACCCATAATTCTTCAAACGGAGGAGGAGATAAGAACCCTCCTCGTGGTAAAATTGATAGTTCTCATAAGCTTCCCGTGAGGAAGAAGAGAAAAAACATTGTAGGGCAAGCGAAAGAGCCCGAAACTGAAAGTGAGGACATGGAACTTGATACTTATTTGGATAACGTATTCTTCAACGTTGATCATCCCGCGAACGCGATCCACCATAGTTCCATAATGGAAATAGCTGAGATCGATATTTTTCACGAAGATGAATCCTTCGTATTCCAGAGCATTGTTTTTTACAACCAATATAAAAATTTAATTATTGAAAAGAGAGATGTAAGAAATAAGAAAGGGAAATCTCGTTCAGAGATTAACCTTAGGAACATGTAGCCGTCCAAAATCTCCTGACTTCACCAAGCAACAGGAGATGCTCTTGATGATTCCATTGGAGGCATTGAAGCAGAGAATGCCAGACTGAAGGACCGAATCAAGGAATTGGAGGAAGCTTTGATTTCTATCCCATTGCTTGCTAGTCCTTTAGCAATAACCGTGCCTGCCACCCCTGCAGCCAAGTTAAAAGGATCCTCCAGCCTCCTCACATCGTGTAGAGGCTATGTGGAGAAGAATATCAAGAAAATAATGGAGCTAATTACTCAATCCTCGAAAACATCACAAAATATAGATTCCCTTGGAACGAGGGCACATGCTTTTGCATGAACATTTGTAGGCAGATTTAAAACATGAAGAATTTTTCTATCTAGAGACAGTCATCCCTTCTGGAAACCATGTCACCAACATGTCAGATCTGAGAAGAAGACAAGAAGATCTCCCCTCCCCAAACCGGATCAAACAATTAAAAGTGTGTTGGAAAGAGAAAGTTAAGAACCTACATCTCATTGTCAAATCATGTGAATAAGCCATATCAGAGAAAGAAGAATTATTCAGAAAGATGACCAAAATAGACTTAGCCGGAAGTAACAACGAGGTCCAAGACCCTAACTTAATCCTCAAGTCCTTGTCCTTAACCAAGCAAGCCTTCGATGAACAAGTTGATATTTTAAAGAGGTTGTCTTTAGAAAAGTTTTACGACATTCTTGAATATGGTCAAGATGACGTGGACAACTGACTAGTGGACTATTCGACATAGAATGAAGAAATTGAACAGGCTTTGCGTAATATTTCTATCGATCTAAGGGAATTAGAAAACAATCTTTTTAACATAAAAATCTAGGATGAGATCAACGTGGCCCCCATGATAAGATACATTGAAGAATGGCTCCAAAGGGCAATCGACAAGCTCACCGACGAAGGAAAACAAGTGGTTCGCACGATTCCAGTGGCCGTCGATGAGAGCAATAAAAAGGCATCAACAAACAAATAGCAAAGAGAGAAATAGATACCATCATAGTAAGTCTATACTGATCACATCTTGCTTTCTTTATCAATCCATTTATTCCACCTCTTTAAATAGAAATGTCTAACGAAAGACTGATAACTTCCAATTTATTATTTTCAGGTCTTGCTCTCTACCGTCGCCCACTTCTTCTTTCTACAATCCTATTTCTTGTACTTATTTCTTTTATGGTCCGCCGGAGCCCCAATCCCAGTCTATATGACAAGCACATTTAAATTTCCAGAAATATGTAACATACATTATTATTTTTTGATAAATTTCAAAGAAAACTACTTCGGGAACAATCTCGACAGTGCCTTGTAACCATGTTTTCAGAATGCTAAATTAGTTCTCTTTATGCATATTGGTCATCTTCTTTCATTTTTATGTGTTTAGAAATTTTTATCTTCAACTATGTTGGATGCCAGGAAATTCTGTTTACTTAATTTGAATGTTTAATGTGTGTGATTCCTAGTCCTATTTTCCAGGAACCTTTATTTCGAAAAACAAAAAAACAAAAAAAAACATTTTCTATCATTTTGTATTTCTTCAAGTCATTACAACGAAAATTTTCTAAGTCCCACATTTGAACTATACACACCCCAGGAAAAAACTTAAAGAGGCGCATCACATCTATAAAAAACACAGTAGGATTGACATCCTTGTTAGGTTGTTGTTTCGGTATAAACAGATTAATCTGCATGAATATCCACCTAAATAGAAACCTTTGAATTTTTTTATCTTTGCCAAATAAAAAAAATCAACTGGATAGATATGTTGCAAATATACTAGTTGGTACTATACTGAAATTCCAGTTGGTGCTATACAAAGATGCCCTCTTCTTGGAGAGAAATTGCAAATCAACCTCTGCAAATGCATAGGAAAAACTAGCAAACACAGAGGTCACACAAGAAGACCAAAGAATCTTCGAATCTCGACACATTTTAAAAATATGTATATTTGTTTCTTGTCCACCGCATATAACTTTATTTATCCTAACACATATAGAGACAGACAATCCAGATGATCTATTTAATAGAATGAAATGCATGTTGCTTACTTTGTCCATGGGAAAAATTTCTCACAAAGTCACTTTCTCATTAATTACTTGTTAACCCCATATTAATATAATATTATGATTAAGTAATTCGGGAATTTGGGACTCCGGCTCTTCGGGGCTCCAGCCTTACTCATGCAGTGACATTCTCCTCGGGTCATGTAGCAGCCTGACGTCTTATGGTTGGTGTGTCGCACAGTGGCACGAGTCATTTTCTGCATGGATACCACTTGTACTTCATGTTGTTTGCCATGTGTCTGCTGCAGTTTTGCTTTCCGTCTGCTGCTTCGAGCTTCTAATTCTCCCTTGGTCCCGCCATAGCAGTGCATTTATTCCCATTCCAACCCAACAAGAACTACACTACCATGCAAACACTTGTTTGAATAAAACATTTAGGACTCAAGTGACATGATCACTATAATTTCACCATAATTTATTAAAGGTATCAATGATTTTAATATACTTGTGACTAACATTCTTAATTTATAATTTTCCCTCATTAATAACTTGATCATTCCTTTTTATATCCTAATTTCTAATATGTAAATGCTCCAATCATGTAAGAACTTGATCATTCCTTTTTATATCCTAGTTTATAATATGTAAATGCTCCAATCATGTAAGATCGTAAACATGGTGAAATGTTACTAAAAGGGAGCCATTGAAAACCCAAAAAATGAAATATAAAAAGTGCACTCAATTCTAGATATTGATAAATTTATAAAAATAAATAAATTCGTTTTAATCAATATGAAAACAAACCAAAAAATGCATGGATATGTACAATTAGATGCACACAAAATAAAGCGGATACAAACATTTAGAAGAAGTTGTCATAGTGCACTCCCTTCATAATTACATGATGAATCATAAATGTGGAAAGCACAAACACGTGGGAAACTTTATAAAATGGGTGTAAACAACGATGAAATGAAGATGCTTTGATAGTAGAAATTAGATGCAACAAAGATGTATGTAATATTGTTTTAATATTAAAATTGTTGATTTCAATACATACTAGGTTATACATGAAGGTATGAATATAGTTTGTACTTATATGGTTATAATTTTAATGGGGTTGTAGCCGTCCTAAATCGGCATGAAGACATAAGAAAGGAAAATACCCTTTGAAGTTATAGCCAATGCTACATGAATATGGTATGTGATGATGCATTTTGTAGTGTTGATTTATCTTTCTATTTCTCTCAAGGCTACATATCTGGAGAAGAATATTAAGAAACTTAAATTCCCCATTAAGTTACAAAGATTTAGTATATATTGAACAATTTAATAATGTTGAATTGTTTTTTTCTTCCTCTCATGATTGTAATTACAAAGAAGAGTCATGTAAAAAATGTTGAGAGGAAGATGCATATCAGTATTTAGAAAATGATGATTGGATAGAGGGTTACGATAAAGATGTTGATATTATGGTAGCTACGAGAGGTATTAACCTCTATGTGTAACCTTTGGTTAGAATAGAATATTTTGGAAGCAAGAGAAACCCTAAATAGATGTGTAAAAACCCTAGAAGACAAGTCTGCTTAGTAAAATAAATAATATTAAAGGATTACCCTTCATACAGAGAAGTTGACCTAGACAAGTGACAAGAATGACTATAAATAGAAGACGCTTGAGCTCATTTGTACACTCACCTCACTCACTCTCTCAAGTATAATGCAAGTTTGGAGCTGCAGCTGCAAGAATGGAAGACAGATCATCTGGGGTGATTCTTGGTCTCTCTCTCTAGCGCCATCTAGCCTAAGATATGCGCCCTCCCTTCTAGTATCTCTTGGTGTTATTCTTGGTGGTATTATGATATTCTTGGTGGTATTCTTGGTAAGTGCAAATGCAACTGTTGTAGCTGTGTATTGTTCTTGTTCTATGGTTTTGGGACTTTCTGTTTGGTAAGCTATCTTTGGAGAAAGAGGCACTCTCTTGGTCATCTCTTGGTTTTAGTGCTGCTTCCGGAATCATTATATCTAAAAAAGGTTATGGTGCTCAGGGATGACTGTGTGCCTATGGTTGGGTGACAATAGTGATATTGTCTATGATAAAATGAGCACATCAAATATTTTAACAAAATATTATCTCAAAAATCAGCAAAATGATGAAGCCCTACACAAAGCTCAGATTAAGAAGATTAAGAAGCCATTAGAAAATATGAAACGTGTTAAGAAAATAGTTCACGGTTCAAAATTTCAGCCAATAAGTATTTCTTGTGTTGTAAATGAATATGATGATAGTGATATGAATCTTGAAAAAGATGCAATGATTATTTGTTATTATCAACAATTCAACGAAGAAAGTGTTCCAACTATGGATAATGAAGAGGTAAATATAGCTGGAAATTGCCTAAATCCTCATAATTTTGGTTACCTTGTTTACATTACAATGCATGAACATTAAGGGAGTAAAGGAACGGCTAGAGAAACATTTGGTAAAAAAATTTTTGACTCGAAGATGAGTGAAATGTTTTCTTATGATTGTCTGCAAACCAAAATGAAAGATGATTGGCATGAAAATATGTTTATAAAATCCAATTACCTTGTTGGAAATGGAGTAATAAGGCTTTGAACCCTTCTTCATGATTTTATTCAAGATGAGCTTATATTTTGTAATGTGGGGGGGGGGAGCACAAAGAATGTGGAAGGTCTCATTGAACAGTCTTATCGGAACAATTAGATACAATGGGGATTAGCAATATTTCATAGCCTGAGTGGAGTACAACAACAGATTGTGTCTTTGACCGTATTGTGAGTACCAAAAGCTATGACCATATATAACTTTGCATGGATCATTGCAGTGCTTTAATCATTGCAGTGCATGGATCTAAACCCTGAATTTGATGAAGTAAAAGCTCAAAAAAGAATAATGAACAAGATGAAGCTGAGATGGAGAAATATAAAGCAGGTCCTGTATCAGAAGATGATGTCAATTCCTGTCTGGAAGAAAAGATTACTAAATATCTTTGTATTTCATTGCACAAAATAAGGGATGACACCGATGATTCTGTGTACCAAGTGGTATAGTAAATGGGTTTGGAAATATTTGTTGATGCTGGAGATGTATGTGGGAACTATCTTGGGTTCACAACAGGTGAGATATAGTAAAATTAATTTCCCTGAAAAAAAGGCAACTGCAGCTGAGGATGGGAAACTGGTGATTATAGAAGTACCCATTGATGCAGGTGTGGAAAATTTTATTCCTGGTGATTGGGTGTGGAAAATTTGATTAGTGGTGATTGGTTGAAGAGTCAGATAATTTTAAGGATGAAAATTTATCTCAAAATGTATATTTTTGTAAAAATATTCAAATTTATAAGGATTTTATACAGCTTCTATAAAATTTGGGCTATTTTTAAGATAAGATAATTTTATTCTATAAAATTTGTGCTAATAAATTTTAGAAAAACTAATATTTTTTTTGAAAAAAACATGAAAAATTAGCCCATAACAAAATTTAACCCCTAAAATCCAGAAGACTACTGCAGTTAAAATTCTCATGATTCTGGTACAATGGTCATTGCAGTGCTTTAATCTTTAATCTAGATACTGCTTTAATCTTTAATCTAGATACTCTAGAGTTAAAAAAAAACAAGCATATTGCCTTACTTGGAAGCATATAAACTGGCGGTACTCTTCTGCTATAATAAGATTATATCCAACTGGTTTAGGCAAGATGTTGGCTTTTCTTATACCCATTTCTTATGAAATCGAGAAAACAATTCAAAAATGGAATTTGAGCTGTAATTCTTTACACAACACCTGAGTTAGCTACACAGATAACAAATGAATGCAACAAGTTTCTGTCTGATTTGGGGGTCTGGAAGAATCTACTTCCGTGTGACAAAGGGTGTTCCATGTCCCTCAATCCCATGGCACAATAAGCTCTTACTTGGAGGTAGACCTGTACAGTCTGAACCTACACCACCTGGAATGGAAGCAGCAGTTTCATTTTGATGCTTCAATAATACCAAAAATTAGTGTCAACGTTTCTCCTTTGGTGTCATTATCGAAAGGGTGGCGTAAACTGCAAGCAGATTTGTCCCATATAATTTTATATAAAAGATCGCATATCATTCCACTCTTTGATGTAAAGGATGTTGGATTCATTGCAATTTTTAGTGAAAAATACAGAGATGGGGTTACAACATATTGAGGAAAAATGGCTATAATAACAGCATCAATAATTGCATTTTGTTGTTGAGCTACTTATGTTAGGGTGGTTATGGCAAATATGGATGATCTTGATGCTGATTCTCTCAAAGTAGCTGTCGATCGCCTATCAACTTTGTTCCATGACCCTGATACTGTAATTCTGAGCTCCGGTCCAGGTGACTGCAAGTTCCATGACCCTGATACTGTAATTCTGAGCTCCGGTCCAGGTGACTGCAAGGGAAACCTCGTTGCAGCTTTTAATCCTAAAATTTTTGAAGAGTGAACTAGAGGCTGGAAAATTGGTAGACATTGTTGTTATATAAAACATGGCATAAGCTGTTGAAAAGAAACCCAGGAAGCTAATTAGTGTTATAGAGGAAGCTAGAGCATATTTGAAAGCTTTCTTGTCAACTGGAGATAAGCCCGATGCTGTGTTGTCTTTGCAATAAATTTATGTTATGAGTTTGTCTTCACAATTGTGCTCATACAAAATACCAAAATCAGGTTAGAAGAGGGCTCTTAGGTTTGACAGTTATTGTCACTTATATGAGGGGTGGTTGTATATCTTCTGGCTATCAATGACATCATCAAGAAATGAGTTTGTCTTCACAATTGTGTTCATACAAAATACCAAAATCAGGTTAGAAGAGTGCTCTTAGGTTTGAGAGTTATTGTCACTTATATGAGGTGTGGTTGTATATTTTCTTGCTATGAATGGCATCATCAAGAAATGAGTTTGTCTTCACAATTGTGCTCATGCAAAATACCAAAATCAGGTTAGAAGAGGGCTTTTAGGTTTGACACTTATTGTCACTTATACGAGGGGTGGTTGTATATCTTCTTGCTATCAATGGCATCATCAAGAAAAGTGACATAGAACCTCATGGAACCTTGTTTTGAATTGAAAAAATTGGCATTGATAGTCTCAATGAGGGAAATCAAAGTTCAATTATAAAAATCATCAAGAAAGGTGACATAGATCCTCATGGAACCTTGTTTTGAATTGAAAACATTGGTAGTGATAGTCTCAATGGGGGAAATCAAAGCTCAATTATAAAAACAAGGAGAGATTGTCATCAAAGATCAGAGACAAAAATTGTGTAAGTAATTAACCTTTCTATCTTATGTGGGATTCAGAATTGCGCCATTGATTGGTCTGAAAATGTTGCTACTCTAAATAGAAATTGTTTAGAAATCATTAATTTCTGATTACAATTCAAGGCAACATGGCTCCTCGAGAATAGCCTTATTTTATTCAAGGAGTGGAGCATCAAATTTTGTACAAGATGGCCTCTTTGAATTAAGCAATATGGGCTCTTTATTTTTGGAGTTATCTTAACCATATAGTTAATTTTTAGGTTCATCCTTAGCCATTGCATTTCCATTCTATTTTTGGAATACAGCTACATAAAAGAGGGCAACAATTTAGCATTCAAGGATCGATAAAAACACAGTGCAGAGGACTTGGTAAGGGTTGGATTTTTTTAGCAAAGCGGTTGAAGCTTTACCAAAGCCCAATGGGCCATTGTATTTGTTGAGGCCACGGAGCCTAGCGGATTGACTGACTTCACATTTTTTAGAACCTTCCTTTCTCAATTTTTGTATTCTTCTTATGTTTTCCATAGTATTCTTTTCTCTCTATTTATTGCAACAACCTTTGAGGCAATGTTTCTTTATTTCAGAATCAAACTAGAAAGTTTGTGGTATGCTGGATGTTGGCTCGATTTTGGTCTACGTAGGGTTTTATCAGACCCAAGGTTTAGCTTGACTATAACCATCAAGCCCTCAAGACACTGGCCCTTTTGGAAACACCTACTTGCGTAGATGAAGTCTAACACGAGGTATCTATTGGGGCTACAAGAACCAAGTTTCTGCATCAGTAAGGGAAAGGGAGGCTGATGAATGAATCATTATTCCAGATCTTAACTTATGTATGTTCGTAATTATTACTTAAACTATCACAACCATTACAGTGTAATCAATCCATAGACTAAATTCATTCTGTGAAACATATAAGCATTCATGAACGTATAAAGACAAGTAAAGAACACAAGACATAATATCATCTCTAAACTCTTTCTTTATTCATCTTCCTTCTTACTAACTGTCGATTACATTCATACATATCTCTGTATATCTAACTTATATCTCTTCTCTATATCTAGATCTATATCTATATCCCAATCCCGTTACATATTTATACCCCAAAATCTAGGGTTTCAAGTTCTATTCTTATCTATCCCAAAATAACCCATTATAATGCATGGCATAGCCATCTTCAGTTAACTATTTGTTTGTCTTCTTATTCTTCTTGTTCTTTATATAATTTTTCTGTTGTCCTTTTATTTCTGAAAAGCCGCACTTCCGTCATTTGCGCTTCCTTTTCTCGCTCGCTTTCTTTATCCTTTTGTCTTTGAGTTGTCTCCATCCTTCGTGTCCTTCTAAACCCTTTCCGTCTTCTGTGTGAATCCTTCCTTTTGTGCTATTCCTTTCTTCTTTGTGAATCCTTCCTTCTACGTGATTCATTCTTACTTAGCTTTTCCTCAAAATTGTATCAAAAACTGCCTATCCAACAGGCCCCCAACACTCACTTTTGCCTCGTCCTGAGCCACTCAGGCCTGTTGCCTATTCTTCGATGCGACAATGAACTATTGCGTCATGTCTTTCATTGTTTCCACCTCTGTGACAATGGTGGCTTCTTTGACTATGATCTCCTCTATGGCCTGCTCGATCAAATCGTTCAATTTATTCTCTGTATCAACTACGATTTGCTTAACCTTCTCCTAGACATTGTCCAATTCTCCAATAATCTTGACCACTTCCTCCTCCCTCGGTCCAAGTCTTTGTTGAAGGACCTTTTGCTGGTCCCTCAATCGATCTACTTCAACATATGCCTATCCTTGTGCCAAAATGGATACCATTCTCTCGACCGGTGGTAATGTTTTTTCCTTTTCTATTGCCTCATTGTCCTGCTCTTGCGCTGCTTGCAATTTGTCCTCTACGACCTGCATTTCTGAGTCTGCCATGAGTTCTTCCTTGACTTTGGCACTTTCCTCGCAAAGGCGTACGCAATCTTCTTCAAATATCTTAATCCTGAAAACTGTTATTGTTGTCGTCCATAGTCGACCATCACGCACCTCAAGTGGCATGCCCGGTGTGATCTGTTGTTGGAGATCTTGGACCTGCTCTCGAAATATCTTCATAACATCCCAAATATTCAAAAATTGTTCCTCCATGGTGGCCTCGACGGCCAGGGGAACTTCGGGTACTTGCTTGCATAACTGCTGGACCACAGCCTGAGTCTTCTATACCATAGCGTCTGCATCATCCTTCTCTTTTTGGGTTTTCGTTTCCCTTTCTTCTACACTCTCTTGGGTCTTCAAAATTTCTTTCATCTTGTCTTCAAGCTCCTCCTTTTCCCACAGGGCTGTATCATACTGTGTTTGTATGTGGCTGCTTCATCTCTCAATTTGACTAAGTCTCGATGTGCTATGTTGCCTCGATGTCTTATCTCTTGAACCAACTGTGATTGGAGTTCCTCTACTCTATGGATGGGTAAGATGGAGATGATGGTATTTAGTTGGCCTAATGCCGCAATCTGTTCCTACAATGCCCCCACTGGCACCTCCAGTACGAAAACCTCAAGATGTATCGTGCGATGCTCCTCTGATGGTTGGATTAGAGCTTCATGTGCACCTACCTCTGTGGTCCCCTGTTCTGTGGATGGGTCGCCCCTTGTCCTGGGGTCTTTCACAACACATGTTGTTTATAAAATTTGTTGCAGTACTCCCAAATGATCTTGGACCTTCTTTTGTTGGTCCTCATGCTTTGTCGCATCTTCCCCCCACAAATCTTCAATGGAATAGCGGATCAAGTCCCCAATGCGATCCATATCATCATCAGTCAAAATGTCAAAGGGAGCATGTTGTTGTGCTTTTGCTTTATTTTGTGCTCCCTTGTCTTTTATGGCATCCCCCCAGTCTGTTCTGACTCTTGATATTTCCTTTTGAGGCCAACTTCAAGGACTTTCGTTTTGTCTAGATGTTTGTCTACGCCATTTGTGCAGCCTTGATCCTCTTCCTCCTCGTTTTGTCCTTTGTTGTCCTCCTGGGAGGACTGTGGCTTGTCAATTGGTTTCTTCCAGTCATCCTCCCAGTCATTGTTGATGGTGTGCACTTCTTCCACTATTAGCTAATAATTGGTCGGTAATTCCTTTTGCGCAGGATCCTTCTTAACTTGCACATTGAGGTGGTGCATACCTACTCTGAACCGCGCAACGTCCCGATTGACAATAATGGCTTCCTTGGGAATCTGTATTGTAGTCTCTACTACTTTGGTGATGAACTGTAAATATGAGTAGAAAACAATGTTGGTGTTCGTCTGTCATCTTCTTAGGGTGGAGTTCCATAAGTTGGCATATATAGCAACCAATGGACTATGACCTCAGACATGCATGTGCTAGTAGAATGCGAGCTCTTGCCATCCAACCAAGGCAATCAGAATAAGTAGTCATGCGTAATGAAATTCCACGCCTTTTCCTGGGATTTTGTGCAATCTTGCAAAAATTGAATCACGAGGAAGGTTTCCCAGTTCATCTGCACACCTTCCTTACATCTCTTTGCCACTAAGATGACTATTGTTGGGACCTCATCCTTTCGACACTTACGCAATAATTTGCAGGCCAAAACCTGTGTTGTAAACCTGACCCCTGGGTCACTAATTCTCTTTACATCCAGATTGTGCTTTCCTATGAATGTTTCATACTTGTCCTTGATAGTCTCGGGGAGTGCTTTCTCTCCCATATTGAGAAACAGTAAGGTTGGGTCATTGCCTGCCTTGATCAGCCCTGTAATGCGCACAACTAGTGTTGTGCCAATTGAGACCGGGGGATCTAGCTAAAGTGTCCCCCCATGGACGCAATGAAGAAATACCTTGACACATGCATTGATTTCGTTACTCCATATAAAATGTGGAATTTTGAACAACTTAAGGATCTTGGTTTTCTCCAGACCTGACACCCATTCCTGCGCTTCCACTCGAGTTTTTTCTATAGCGGGGTCTGTCTTTTTTCATGAATATTGATTCCTGGCCAACTCAAGGAACTTATGCGAGTCCATGATGTTATGATCCATAAAATTCAAGTTGGCCACCTTGTCGAGCATGTTCTTATCTTTCTAAACACCCTTCGGGATTAGTGTTGTGGGTAATGGATATATGGCGTTCGTCAGAATGATAACTGAGGGTGCACCATCCGTACTTGGAGGCAAATAGTCTATGTAAAAAGTTTCAGGAGGTGTCGGGGCTGAAGGTCCGACCACTTCCTCTACCTCCACATATAACAGTTTCTTGAACTGTATTCTTGTTGCACTGAAGGGTGCTCCTACCCATGGTGGTGCCATTTTTTATTTTTGCCGAGCTTTCAGATGAACTCTTTAACTCTGGGTGAGTCATTGTAACTTGTCTTGGGGCACTCTACTCTGTTCTGTCAGGTTTGCATGCAAAATATTATTTAGAAATTATTTCTCACTTCATTTATGGTGTGTTAGTGCCAAGTAGACCCATCTTATATTTCTTTAACTACCTTGTCCAATCTAGCATCGAAGTGGGTAATTGGTTAACTAAATTCTCCTTAATTGCCAAATCCACCATATAATCCTCCTTTTGTAGTTTTTGATCCATCCAGGATTTTCGACGACTTTTATGATTTAATGTTTCTACAGTGCCTTTAATGACCCATCACGTCAGTCGTCCAACTGTCTTTTGCGTGCCTCACTGTATTTAACAGTCTTTTCATACCAAGTGTGCAATACTGTGTTGCTCGTCGTAGGCCGGCCTATCCATATATTCTTGTTGAAATTTATGCAATTTTTACTTCTTGTAAAATGATTAGTCCAACTACACAAGTTCGACTACCATGGTATTCAGCTCACTCTTTTTATTTCTCCTATTACTACCTTTTTATGTTTTTTTCTTTCCTTTTTTGACTTTTTATTTGGTTTTTCTAGATTTTCTTACTACTATGGTACACCTACTATAATACAAGGATTTTTGCACTACACATGTTACTGTACAAATGGTCGGTTGTGTCTATAGAGCTTCAACCGACTTCCATTCACCATGCCATCTAAAATCTGTCTATCCAAAGTTCCCAATCGTGAAGCCCATGTATTTGTTATTTGTTGGATTACATATGGCCCTAACCAATGCATGTGAAACTTCCCTGGGTGCTATAGATACTTGTTGTCATAAATTAGTAACAAGTCGCCTACTTGAAATTTCTTGGTTCTAATATGTCAATCATGATAGGCCTTCTCTCTGGTTTTCTGCACCTGTTGATGGAATCTGACCAAAAACCTGTCCTCCTCATGCTGGACTAATTGCGCCAATCTCTCCTCTATTGCACCTGTGTCTGAAAGCTTAGTGATGGTTGCAATGTGTAGACTAGGTACAATGAGCTCCATTGTCATTGCTACTTCCTATCCATAGACCGACTGAAATGGTGTCTACCCTGTGAGCTTCTTACTTGTGGTTCTATATGCCCATAGTATTGCAAGGATGTGTAAGTCCCAATTGTCTCATCCAACATTGCAGATCTTTGTCAAAGCATTCTCCATAATTTTATTGAAAGCTTCTACTATGCCATTAGCCTGAGGGTGATATGGTGTACTTTTTTTATGATGAATCTGAAATTCCTCAGCTAATGTAGCAATGGTTTGGTTAAGAAAGTGCGTACCTTGATCACTAAGTAATATGCGTGGACATCCAAACCTGGTGACTACGTTCTCAAATAGAAATCATGAAATAGTCTTGTTGGCCCTTGACCAAGTTCTGAGGAACACTTGGTCATATTTGACCATTTTTGGGACTTCGACAGCCTGTCAAAGACGAAGCGCCAAGCGAAGCAGAAATCACGGGATCTTGGCACACTTCGGGTCCTTTTAGGGTTTTTGGGTTAATGTAATGGGAAAGGGATGTCATCCTGTGGGTTCTCCCACATTTAGGCCCACTTTTGTAATGTATAAATAGATACTTAGGCAATGTAAGAAGTAGTATATGGCTTAGTGATAGAATTGGTCTACATGATTGACTTGCAGAGCTGAGTGCAAGTGTTGTAAGTGTTAAGAGCACAGATTGTAAGGAGGCTCTGTGCTAGATCTACTTGGGGAAGGAGGATCTGGCGAGGTGCGCACAAATCTCTTGTCCTATGAAGAGTAGGGTTTCGATAGCTCTGTGCTGTAACTCGGTTGACTGAAGCTAATAAAGAAGAAGAGTTGGTGGACATAGCCCCAGGGTGGGGGTGAACCATGTAAATCTGTGTGTCATGCTTTGTGTTGTTACTTTCATGTGTTTTCCCTCTCCTGCTAAGTGCTATGACATGTTTAGATAGAATTACTTATGATTTGTGCTTATTTGATGTGTATAGATGATAGATTTGATGTGTATGAATTTGCCAAGTGCTTGGTCTACTAGATCTGGTCTGTTATATGTTGCTAAGTGCTGAATTAACTTAGATCTAAGTATATAATGTGATGCTCTATGTTATCTACGAAGTGAGATAAGGGTTAATTCTAGGTGAACTATTGATTCTAAGTGCTTTGTTAAGTGTGTAATCACAGATCTGTGTCCTAGCTAATGTTGCAGACCCCTGAGTCTTGCAACCACCCCTGCCTCTACCTCAGGTGAGACTTCATTTGCTTCGCAAGTGTTGCTGAAAGGGATGGTAGTTACGGTTTTTTTGGTGCTCTCTTGTAGCGTTGAACCCTGGGTCTGCCCCTGTGCCAAAAAATGGTTCCGTTGCCTGGACTGAAACTGTGATTGCTGGGAACTGAGGAAGAAAAATATTTCTACAAAGATACGACCTGAAATTGTGAAAGCTCTGTGCATATATCTGTCGCTCTGATGCGCAGTACTCTACTCGACCTACGAAGCTTTGTGCCGAAGAAAAGAAGCCAGATATGAAGAAAAGAGGTAAGATCTATAAGCTTTGTGCTCTGATAAAGGTAAGAATAGTGAAAGGTTTTAGATCTGGAAGCTTTGTGCTCAATAAGTGGAATTTTTTTCTTTTTCTGAAGCATGAATTTAGGTATGCTTGATAGATTTTGTCCTAGTTTGAAAACTAGGGCATTGTTAGATGAAAGAACGTTTGATATAAATAGATCTAATAAGAATAATGATAGATATGTTATACCTATGCATAGAAAGAATGTTTCGACTAACAAATGGATGCAGGATCCTAGAAAGAATTTTTTGTAGGCTAGCTACCACGATCCTAGTGCACAGTACAGAAGAGGATGGGGATCATTGAAGAGAAAGAGAGGATTAACCCTCTGTTACAGTTGCAGAAGACCGGGACATCTTGCTAAGGAATGCCCTAGTGGAAGATCTAGTTGTCTCTGTTGCAAAGCCTTAGACCATGAAGTGTTGGATTGCCCTAGAATGATTGCTAAGCTTGAAGGAATGAATCTGAACCAAGAAAACCCTAAGGCAGATCTAGAAATAGTAGAACCCCAGAGAGAATCAGAAAAGATACTATTTCAGATGCAAGGAACATTGAATGATCACCGAAATGTTAGATTATCATAGGTCTTTAACGAAAAAGAGAAAATCGAAGTAAGAATAGAAGACTTCGACATTGACTGTGTTCTGGATGAGGAAACATAGGTGAATGTCATGACAGAAAGAACTTGGGAAGCTATAGGAAGGCCTGCTATGATGCCTTCACTAAATGGAATCGGGTTATTCAGAGGAAAACTGGTAAACCTATGTGGAAGGCTCACTCAGATGTCTATGAATGCTAATGGAACTTCGACAAAGGAAGATTTTGAGATCATCAGATTTATTGAGGACAACACCTTGTTCACTATGCTGCTTGGAAAACCTTGGATTGACAGAGATCAAGTTAGACAGAAGGAAGAAACAAAATCTTTGAAACAAAAGAAACAAGAATTAAGAGACTTTATGACCAAGAAGATTACATAGTTGATTGAGGAACAAAAGAACAGATCTAAGTCCCTTGACATTAGAGACCCCAATGTCGAAGATGAAAGAATGTCAGGAGGCTCGCAGAAGACTAAAGTACTTACTCTAGATACAAAAGAGGTATTACCCCTGAAAGACTCTCAACAGTGCGCAGTGACTATGCTAAAGGAAGATAGGAATCAAAATGGAAAAAGACAGACCGAGTTGAAGATTATCGGGAAGAAGGCTAGAAAGTTAAGTAAGAAGAGGGAAAATATTGAAAAACTATAGGAGATTCTAGATGGAACATCACAGAAAGAAAAATTGTAGAATTTGAACTTCACCAGGATATCAGGACAACAACCTATGGCACTTCGCCATGGCTAAGAAATATAGCCGTTGGACTGATATATCCGTTCGAATTCCACCCCAAATGGACAGAAAATCATTGATGGATCATCACTAGACCGTTGGACCACACCATAATGGATAGATCAACGTTAATGGAAGCTTCATACCCATTGCAAGCACACCGATGCCGAATTTCTTATTTATCCCATCGCGCCATGCCCAAAGAACACTTTTTCCAACTAAGAAGTTGAAGCTCGCAAACTAGTGATTGGTCATTGCAACTTGATTGTTCATCCAAGTACAGTATTTGAGATCATTGTAAACCCCGATTATTTTTTCGAGCGCATATGTCCAACGAATTTAGCACATCTGAAGAATCTGTAAGAGAGGCACTCGCTAGCCTCAGAGCTAAGAAATTCATGTTGAAGAGAGGACTGTCTACTGGTTTACAGGAATCATCGATGAGAGGAGCGCAAGCCTCCCCGACGATTTCTCGCGCAGGAACATCTCAAGTTGGCGCAGAAAGAAGAACCAAACATAAAAATGATGTGGCCAGTGCGAAGTTAGTGCCATCCATCCTACCAACTTACATACCCCCTCTGAGCGGTGCGATTAATAGGGACAATGTCCCTAGAGACTTTGAATACACCCTAGTCACTACATATCTACCAAAAGGAGTACGCACCTACTGCACAGATCAAGACATGGTTACAGTGTTGAAGTTTTGCGACTTCAACCCGGGGGACCGTAAATTTTACAGCATGCTCGCCCCGTATAAGTAGTTGACAAGAACTAAGGGAAATAATTCAAAGATCGTCCCTCAGAAATGGACGCTGAACTTCGCGTAGTCCACTTTGCTCAACGTTATGAAAATCCCGCACTTCGACAGACACCAGGAGCTGAATGCTTGCATAAAATTGCTGCTAGCAAGTTACCACGAAGGATACCAGTGGTTAAACTATGGCATACTGTTGATTCAGCGCTGATCAATCGGATCACAGGGCTGAGCATGCAGGGCCCTGACCCACATGAGTTTTACCCTGGAAATACTTCAGACCGAGTATTAGCGCAGAGGATTAAAGAAACTTATGGAGATGTTGAGAAAGGTGCGCGAGGCTACAGGGTATCTTCTATTGAGAAAGGCGTAGTGTGCCTCACCTATCAACTGATCTCAGGGAAGTTGGTACGCAAGAATCGACCCATGAAAGTATCCAACTTTGTAGTCGACCTCGCAGGGAAGTGCGTAGAGGGATTACAGATGAACTGGGTGAAGTACCTGGTAAACCAGCTAGATATTGAATGTAGAGAAGCCTAGGATTAGGGGCATGAATTCCATTTTAGTTGGCTTCTAATACTGATCACTTTTTTTGCATGGGAGATACAGGAAGGCGCAATTTTCCCGGACCTCGACCCCTTTGAGCCACTAGCCACAAAGTTCAGTACATTGTGGTACTCGACCGACATGAACAAGCAATGGCAATCGAATGTCATTTTCCACACATATTATAACCAATTGAAAGAAGCCATAGGGGGGAACCTCACTTAACCCCGAACACTTTAAAAAGGTTTTGACCTTTGATAAATTTTAGCACAAACCGCCACTTTATATGCCTAACTCCACGCATTGATGAACACCAGGAACAAATTCAGTCCTATTATAAGCTGACAGAAGAAGACGTAGAAGAGATCACCAAGGAATTGTCGGCGGACCTCCTTGTTGCAATAGATCTAGCAGACATTTCAGACATCAATAGCCCAGAAGATGTACAGGACACACCTGGGCCCAGTAAGACAAAGAAGACGAAGAATCTTGAAGAGGTTAAGGATGTAGATAACAGATCTGTAGGGACGACTTCCATCACACTAGATCAAGGAGGTAATGGCGAAGACCTAGAGGAAGTCGAACAAAGAATGGAAGATGAAGTTGAAGTTATAAAGAAGAGAAAAGGGTCACCTCCAAAGTCTCCCTCCCAGAAGAAATCGAAAGAAACCATAACTAAGATGTAGACCATGGTCACTCCAGATGACTTTAGTTTCCTCATCACAACTATGAATGAAGCTATAGAAGAGATAACAGAAAAGAAGGAAGCTAAGTAAGAGACAATGTACAACAGAATTGAAATTGAGCTCCAAGGAGTGCAGCAAGCACTTTAGTCTAGCTGCGCAGTCTCCACTGCGTGCCTATAGAAGGAACAACATAAGAGGGAGATGAACTAGTTCAAATCCACAAGATTGTTGCCACAGTCAAAGTACGCCTTCGAAAAGACCAGGAAGAAACAATGCAGGCCACCTAAGCCTTAAAGCAAGCACATGAGGAAATCATCGAGTAGCACCGAGCTGCGCAATAAGAGAAGGATGCCATCCAAGAGAAATTTGAAGAAGACAGAGCGAAGATCCAAAAAGAGAAAGAGTAGTTGCTCGCAAAGCAGATTGGGATCGAAGAAGAAGTCAACAGAGCGTTTCGCTCTGTGACTAGCTTAGAGAAGAAGGTAGAAGAACCCTTAGAATGCTAAGTGAGGAAGCTTGCTGAAGTTATTTAGAAACTTCAAAAAATATTCATGGACTTAGAGCTTCAGACCATACCAAGTACCCCGCAAGAAGATCATGACCAACGAGAAATAACTGCTCAGAGCAGAGTAGAAAGGATTAAAGCACTCATTGAGGAATGCAAACAATTAAGTAGCAGAAGTGCGCAGATACATGAGAACCTAACCGAGAACCCATACTTGCATAAATTGGAGTCGCAGCTCCAGGAGGTGAAGTACCAAGCCGAGAAGATACAGGTGCAGCTGAAGACCCTATCACCCATAGAGAAAATGAAGCGATCCCATGAGCAACGCACTGCACAGTAGCAGATCCATATGATCCAGAGCAAGGTAATGAAATTAACTCAACAACTTCAACCTTTGCAGGATAAGGAATGTTAGCTATTTATAGAGATTGAGAACCAAGGAATAGAGCTGGAGTAGGTCATGAATATAGTAGAACAATGCCTAGAAGGGTCGGTGAATGTCGCACTCATCCAGTAGTTCACCGAGCAAGAAGCAATAGCAATACAATAGGTCAAACCAGCTCGAGCCAAGCTCGAGGCCTTTGAAGCAGAATTGGTCAGACCTGAGTGACTCGGGATGAGTCCCAGATGAGTGTTGAGGGCTTGTTGGCCCTTGACCAAGTTCTGAGGAACACTTGGTCATATTTGACCATTTTTGGGACTTCAAAAGCCTGTCAAAGATGAAGTGCCAAGCGAAGCAGAAATCACGGGATCTAGGCCCACTTTGGGTCCTTTTAGGGTTTTTGGGTTAATGTAATGGGAAAGGGATGTTGGCCCGTGGGTTCTCCCATGCTTAGGACCACTTTTGTAATGTATAAATAGATACTTACGCAATGTAAGAAGAAGTAGATGGCTTAGTGCTAGAATTGGTCTATGTGATTGACTTGCAGAGCTGAGTGCAAGTGTTGTAAATGCTAAGAGCACAGATTGTAAGGAGGCTCTGTGATAGATCTACTTGGGGAAGGAGGATCTAGCGAGGTGCGCGTAGATCTCCTGTTTTATGTAGAGTAGGGTTTTGATAGCTCTGTGCTATAACTCGATTGACTGAAGATAATAAATAAGAAGAGTTGGTGGATGTAGATCTAAGATGGGGGTGAACCACGTAAATCTGTGTGTCATGCTTTGTGTTTTTACTTTCATGTGTTTTCCCTCTCCTGCTAAGTTCTATGACATGTTTAGATAGAATTACTTATGCTTTGTGCTTATTTGATGTGTATAGATGATAGATTTGATGTGTATGAAGTTTCTAAGTGCTTGGTCTACCAGATCTGGTCTGTTATATGCTGCTAAGTGATGAATTATCTTAGATCTAAGTATATACTACGATGCTCTGTGTTATCTGCGAAGTGAGATAAGGGTTAATTCTAGGTGAACTATTGATGATAAGTGCTTTATTAAGTGTGTAATCACAGTTTTGTGTCCCAGCTAAGGTTGCAGACACTTGAGTTCTGCAACCACCCCTGCCTCTACCAATGGTGAGACTTCATCTGCTTCACAGGTGTTGCCGAAAGGGCCGGTAGTTAGGGTTTTTCTGGTGCGCTCTTGTAGCATTGAACCTTGGGTATGCCCCTGTGCCAACAAGTCTATGCAGTGCAATCAATAACCAGTGTTTCTTCTGCCCACCTAGTCATATAATCGGTTGCAGTGATGATGTATCTTTCTCTTGATCTCCTTGCTTGTGGGTTGATTGGACCCACAAAATCAATAGCCCACTTGTCAAATGCTTGCAACATAACATGTGGATTTAATGCCATTTCATTGCGTCGAGATGGTTTACCCACTCTTTGACATACATCGTAGGACTGGCAATACTCCTTCACGTCCCTGTGTAGTGTAGGCCACCAAATTCTTGCGCATAAAATCTTTTTTTTCGTTGCTTTTCCTGCATAATGTCCTCCAACAATATTGTCATGTGCTTCATCCAATATAGTTGTTCTTTCATGTTCTAGTACACAACGCCTCAAGATTCCATCTTCCCCTAACTTGTACAAGTTCCCTGCAATTATTTGATAGTTTGTTGCCTTGACTACCAATTGTTTCTTCTATGCCACTGTCATGTCAGAGGGAGCCACACCTGTATGCAGAAACTCCACAATGTATGGGAAATAATCATCCACCATCCTGACTGCAAATAAATGTGCATCTGAGAAATTATCATCCAAAGTACCTACATCCTCTCCTGTCAAGATTCGTGAGAGATGATCTGGTCCTACATTTAGTTTCCCAGATTTTACGATGACCTCGAAATCATATTCCTGAAATAGTGTCAGCCATCTGCATATTCTTCCTCCTCAGACAAGCTTATTGACTAAGTATTTTAATGCAGAATGGTCGGTGTACATCTTGAAGTGTAACCCAAGTAGGTAATGTCGAAACTTCTGGAGTGTATAGACCATGGCCAAGCCTTCTTGTTATGTAGTGGTGTAATTCTTTTTCGATATAGACAACTTCGTACTCACAAATGCAATCGGATGATCGATCGCTCCTTCTCTTGGCTATGAGAGCACTGCGCCTAGTGCAATAGATGATGCATCGACATGGACATGAAATTATTTGTCCCAATCTGGGAAGACTAAAATGGGTGTCATGACCAATTTATGTTTCAGTGCATCCAACCCCTTCCGGCAATCCTCATTCCATTGGAACTCGACTTCCTTCTTCAACAACTTTTCCATGGGTGTTGTAATCTGCGCGTAGCCTTTAATAAACTTCATGTACTAACCAGTATGGCCCAAAGTTTCTCTTAGATGTCTGATTGAGGTTGGTGGAGTTAATTCTATAATAATGAAGATCTTGGATGGGTCAACCGATAGGCCTTGCTTTCATATTACATGTCCTAGTAGAATTCCAAATGCTGGAAGAAAGATAGATTTCTTCAAGTTTAGAGAAATATGACATTGTCTGCATCGATCTAACATCAACTGAAGTACCTATATATGATCCTGCAGTAAACTTAACATCGTCCAATCATCTAAATACACTTCCAAAAATTTATGGATGAACTCCTTGAATGTTTCCACCACCACTCTAAAAAATAATGCAGGGGAATTCTTCAATCCAAATAGCATCACCGTGTACTGATAACTGCCCCATTTTGTCGCAAATGTGGTTTTATGTCTGTCTTCTTGTTCAATTTTGATCTGATGGTACCCTGAGAATCCATCAGTTAACAAATATGCGTCTTGACCCCCTACATTCTCCAGTACTTCATCAGTGAACGATGTTGGGAATGGGTCATGTAGGCATGTGTCATTCATCTTCCTTAAGTCGACAAAGATCCTAATTCATTCTGTCTTCTTGTCCTACACAACCATAGGGATAATCCATTCAGTTTCTTTGATTGGTTCAATAATTCTTGCGTCGAGAATCCTATCTAGTTCATCCTTAGCCTTCTCATTATACCTTGGGTTCAACCTGTATGGTCTCTGTCGAATTGGCTTAGCTCTAGGTTTTAGTGGAATATTCATCTCCCCTAAGTATCCTGCTATCCCTTTCATCTCTAAGAATGTAGTTGGGAATAAGTCCTGATATTCTCGTAATAAGTCTACCACTTTCGCAATTGTCTCATCGTCCCAATAGTCTCCTATGTGCACAAACTTGGGATTCTTCGTTGTCCCAATGTTGACTTTCTTTGTTTTTATCAGTTGTGTGTATGCAGTAGATACCAATTCTAGCCCTTCTACTATGTGTGTGCCTTCTGTCTCTGGTAACTGTACATTCCTAGGGTCCCCTTCATCGTATTCCTCCTCCATGACATTATAGCATTCCAATAGCTTCTGGACCATCAATTTGGTTGTTTGTGTAGTGTCTAAGGTTTCTTCTTCCACTGAGTCTACCTTCATGAATATCTTTGTTCGGATGGCCTGCAGTGTTTCCTATACAAAGGGAGATTCATGTTTGAATGTGAACGTGACTTTGAATCTCTGGATCAATGCTTCTTATGTTGTTGTTTCTCTGCACGTCTCCAATTCTAAATACCAATTCTTCGGAATTGTATCCAACGTGTGTATGAATCGGTGTGTCCATTCCATTTATAATACTGAGCACCATGAAGCCTTATAGTTTTCCACGTGATCCATGGGATCAATCTCTCCTGTATATTTTTGCGCACTTATTTCTGCCTTAGGCCCAAAGCGTATCTGCATGAGTCTGTTGCACTGTACCCATTCCTTAATATTATTTCTGTGTGCGGCCCACCATCTAACTAGAGTTGCTTTTAAAACGACATCTAGTGCTAAAAACCTCTTTTGTTCAGGTACCTGTAATTCAAATGGTTTTATAAACATATTAACTTCAGTTAGTCCATCATACCTGGGTGGGTCAGATAGTTCTATGCCAATCCAGCGCAAAGATCGGTTTATACGGGCACATGTTGTAGTTGATACTTCATGCATCCTCTACTGCCACTTCTGTAGACCAACTTCTGAATCGGATGCGCATGAACTGAACCTTCTCTATCTAAGTGCACCATCCATTATTGGCTCGACATAATCCTCCATCTGCGTAGTCATATTATATAAATTATCCATGTCATTTATTCTTACTAACTCTATATATCTCTTCCCTTCTAATGGGTCCAAGGGTGCAGTAACCCTTAGATCCCCAACCTCGAAGATCATCTCCCTCTTTTTCAATTTAATAATTTATTGGTTATCAACCTCCCATTCCAGTCCATTTAAAGTTGGATATGGTTGACTATCATCTACGATCTCAATAACTTCAAAATCTACCATGATGAGCACCCCATCTATGTTTACAGGTATTTCTGCCAGTCAGCCAATCGAGATTATATTATGCTTATTCATGAGCCTTAACTGGACATGGGACCATATTAATTTAGGTTCTCCCATAATCTCCCATGTCTTCTTAGGTAGGACATTTACATCTGATCCTAAGTCTAGAATAGCATTATCCAGATCGTATTCTCCAATCTGCGCATTAAAATTGAATTCCTCGTTGGTTCTTTTCCTGCACAGTACTTGATTTACTGTTCATTTTGTGACAAGCATATCCCTTCCTTTTGCACAATGATCATTCATGTTGTATAATATACTAAGCATGGTTCTATCTCCTATTAGTTCTATACAACTTTTTAAGAATTCAGTTAATGTACTTACTTGCGCACTTGAATTTTCAGATATTGTTGGGTCTTCTGGATGAGGTAGCAATGATATAGATGCTTCCCTAGATGGTTCATGTATTTCCTTTCATGCCTTTTGATATGTCTCTTTTTCCTACTATGGGTTGAATGTTGGCATAGGCCCTGTTGATTTTCTTAGCCACTACTCCGTTTGATTCCCTTGAGTTGTGATATCATTGCTTGTACGAGCTCCTCCTCGTGTAACGACTAAGATATTTGGATCTTCACTGCGTTTTTCAGTTGATATCATCTGCACATTCTTATTCTGATTTGGGTTCCCTCCCGCTTGCCATTTTGCAACTAGTTGGGGATAGTCCTTTGTTACTTGATCCAGTGCTCTACAATATGTGCACGTGGTACACGGGTTCTGGCAATCTGGGGCCAAGTGTCCTAGTTTATTACATTTATAACAGATAATCGGCCCCCGTCCTCCTTGTCCAAAACTCCCTCGACCTCGGCCTCTGCCAAAAATTTTTTTGTTCCCTTGATTGAAACCTCTCTAAGTTTTATATTATGCACCACTCCCATCCGCACCGGTATGTTCTTCCTGGATCTGATACATATCTGATGTGTGCTCCCTTAGTAGGTTGAACACACGACAATCCTTTTCTTCATGTCCTACTGATTTGAAAAAATTGCAAAACAAGTTCTTCAGAGTACTTTGATATTTCTGGAGTAATGGACACTCAGTGGGATGATGACCCCATTTCTTATAGATCTCTCAATATCCTCCTCTGGGTAGCGGGTTTGGTGCTCCTGCTACCAAGTACTACGTGAATGTTGGGAATTCATCCTTGTGGTGACCCTTCATTCTACACTTGGTACACCAAATTTATTCACGTTTTTCCCTTCCCTTGGCAAGCTCTACCAGCTAAATAGTTAATGCGGCTAACTGCGTCTAAACTTACTCCATTCCCCCAGTGTCTCCTATCAGTGATGACTCTAATTTCATCGTGATTTTCAGTGCCTCGGGCTATGATGCAACCTTCTGTTGAATTAGTGGTCTACTAATGTGGGGTAGTAATCCTGCAATGAACCACTCTAAATGTTTTTGATCTGGAATATGAAAAGTTAGTCTCCCCATTACATCTTTAAAGCATTGATAGAAATCCTATACTGACTTTGTTTTCACATGTTTGATCTCCTTTAGTTCAATAATATACTACAATTCTGACTTCGGCCTTTTGAACTCCTTTAAGAGTGCTTGCTTTATTTTTGCCAAAGTCCTAGCCTGTCCAGTAGGTGTAATACCATGTAGCTTCATATACCATAACAACGTGTGACCCCTAAATGTTGTCTCTAACTGTACGATCTTCATTGGTTCATCCTATATATTTTTCGCAGCCCAAACTGTTTCGTAGACAAACAAGTGTTGTTTCGGTTCCTCTGACCCTACTCCCTGTAATTTAGGAAGTCTAAGAGTATTATCTATCCCCACCATGTTGGTCTGTTTATTCCCTCCTCTTGGTGATGTTGGTATACTTTGATTTTGACTCTGTGCACTACTTCCACTACTTTCTCCTTGTACTATTCTGTCCTCCTTGGTTGACTATAATGGCTTTCAATAAGTCTTCAAAATTTATTTCTGATTGTGGTGATGCATATGGGGTCGTGGATTCAACGTAGAATCCTATCTGATTAGGACTTGTCGGCTCTTCTGTTATTGGACTGGAATGACACTCCTCTTCTGCTCCTCCTATAGCTGGTATCTCTACAATTCAGACTTGTGCACAAGGTTCCCGTACTTCTGTCTCATTTTGTGGCTCTTCTCTCCCAGCCCCAATATTTCACCTTTTATACCTCCTTTCTCCGCGCAACTCTACAAATTCATAGTCGTCCTCTGGTGTACTATAATCTTTCATCCTCGGTCCCTTCCTTCTTCTTTCATGGCTTCCTCCCTTTTCTCAGGTGATCCTTCTGTTATCCTCCAACTCCCCTATGTGTGCAAATCCCATTTAGCCGTCGAATTGCATTATCATCACATGATTTTCACATAATAGAATCTTTATCCATGTATTCAGTGATTTCAAGAACCTCCCGCGTGGGCCTTTGAAAAGGTTTCTTTCTGCAACACTATATGACTGGATGCAATCTATGGAAATTTATGTAACATAACCCCCTAGTATGCTATCCAACCAAAAATCCACTTCTCGAGTAGTTGGGTTACTTACCGAATTTAGTTTCCTTACCAATTCCAGAGTCCAATTATTTGGTGTTGCAACACTAAACCTTCTTATTTTCTCTACTAATCGCTCTAGCCACTAGGTCAGAATTTCTGGGAATTATCCAAAGAAAATTTCATGTTGATTTGTAAACACATACTTTTGCATCCATTGCTCGTCACTCATCCTAGGGTTCCTATTCTCCTATCGTGAAAAATCCCATTATTTTTGTTCCAACCATTTTGTGATTTCTTTCTTAGTCATCCTCCAAAACATTCCCTTGGTTGCAATTTCCTGATCATGGTAATGGAACCATTTGTTGGCTGGATTCTGGTCTGCACAAAGTTTTATTAGAACCAAGGTTTAGCTTGACTTTGACCAACAAACCCTCAAGACACCAGACCTTTCAGCAACACCTTCTTGTGAAGATGAAGCCAACAAACCCATTGGTCCTCCACATACCCAATAATATAGAATTGGGACTTGATGAGGGTTTTAAATGGCTTCCACTTGGTTCCTTGGGGATCACCCTCCAACTTTAGTGTCTCTATGTGGCTTTCCTATTAGGTTAGGGTGTGGCCCTTTTTGATCTATTTTTTTGTTAAGGACAAGAGACAACCTCATAGAGCATTCTCATGAGAGTTTAGAGATACCCTCTTCGTTTTTATAGAGGTGTTGCTCCTCTATTTTTCATTTAGATAACAATTATGTCAATATTTTTGAACAATGGATTTTTCATTTGTCAAACATCAAATTCTCGTGAGTGGCTTAGGTAATGAACAAATTAGGAAAAAAATTTAAATCATAAAGAAAGAAAAAAAAATAGTTTCTTCTACTCCACCATAACCATTTCCCATATCACAGCAAGAGAAAGCAACACATTTGAATAAAAAAAAACACAATGCATAGTAGCAAAGATGGTCCTTCTTTGAGAACTTTAAATGATTTTTTGACATTCGTATCATAAGGATGTAAAGAAAACTCATTCTCAATATTTCATGCTCCAATAAAAGTTAGAAACCACAAAAGTCATGAGCTCCAAAATAGCTCTCTATGGAGTTTAAATAATAAATACAAATTATTTGTTCAAGATCAAATAAAATGTGTGCCAAATCAACACTACACAATACTCATGATACTTAAACAAGAAAATAAGAAATGTGTTTTTCCTAACAGACTCGGATGGGGCTCACGTGGACCATATATTTAGGAGAGGTGACCAGGAAGACAAAAGGAAGTGGTCAGAAATCAGTCTTGTACACAAACAATAACATTTGGATAACAAGACTAGATGATCATAGCCTGAGAAAGAAGAAAAGAAAGGGAAATGATTCAAACGAGGCTTGTACTCAAAAAAATGGAAGTAGGGTGTAACACACCCGACCCCTAAATTCTCTTTTAAGGGGTGGGGCATCATAATTTGTTTTCCTTAACTATCTCAAATCCTATTTCCTGGATTTATATCACGTCCTTCTTGTCTAGGAATTTCCAGCCTCTTCCTGCATGCTCAAAACTGAGCTCAGAATTGGCAGATATACCTCTCCCAAGCCTTCCAGGGTGCCAAGTCTCTGGACTGCATGATTCTTATGCCACGCGTCTACAGAAAATCAACGGTTCTAATTTACTTCAGGACTTTATGATTCGATGAAATCCAAAGTACCCATAAACACAAACCTTGAAGTGCAATCCTTCTGGAGTGTTAGATCTCCTAACACGCATCCTCCACTACTAACGGTGATGATGAACTCCGACGCTTCGACCTTTGGGAGTTCTCGACTCTCGAAAAAATCCTTCCTCCAGAGTGACAGATCTTCTGACACCTGTCCTCTCAGATCGATGGCTTAGGTGAACTCTGGTCTTCGAGATTTCTTGTTCCACTTTTTTCTAAAGGGGATATCCTTTGAAGTAACAGATTGTCCGCCACATGTCCCCAAATGATGGACGGTTGAGATCCTCTTCGTTACTTCGACCTTCAGGGATTTTCGAAGAACCAAGCTTCAAATCCTTTGGAGTTAACGATCTACTAACATGCGTCCCGGTTGATGGATGGTTCAGATCTCCCCCAGCTCCCTACGACTTTAGAAGTCTTCAATCTTTTACACTTGCTTCCTTCCAGTGTGTTAAACCTCTGAAGTAGAGGATCTGGTGCCATGTGTCTCTCGACACCAATGGCTAGGATGGACTCTGACACTTTGGGCATTTTGGAGTCTCTACAATACTACACACCGAATCCTCCGGAGTCCCAAAGTCCCTTAATCCCAGAGTTTTGGTCACTTCACTAACCATTGTGACTAGGCAGGAATGTACTAGGGGATGACACATGGAAGGGCCAAGGGTGACATGTGCCCTCATCAGGGGGTGACACTTGTCACATTCCAATAGGTGTATAGGGTATGTGATACACACGAATCCAGGTGACACGTGGCACATCTATCATGGGTCCACGTCACCCAGACTGACCGCCTTCTAACATCCCTTAGATCTCATGGTCGAGATTCGGCCACGTGGATCTATAGATCCACGACTCTCATTACTTCGTGAATTCAACGTTTGGGATTTTATCGACACGCCACTCCCCAAATTCCCTGGAGTACCCAATCTTAGAACTAGAGGACCTATCAACACACGTCCGTATATATTGATGGCTGAGAGGGATCCCGAAGGACCCCAAGATCTATGGTCCACATTACTTCGTAGCTCCGGCTTTCAAGGGTTTTGACGTTACAACATCTTTGTTCTCCCGAAGCGGTCAACGCTGGACTGACTTCATCGTAGATCCGATGGCTAGGAGAGAACCCAAAGGATCCCTAGATCAATGGTCCTAGTCACTTCGTGGCTCTGGCCTTAAGAGGTTTTGGCTTCAATGCCACTCCATTTTCCCGAAGCGAGACTTCACTGAAGTACCATGTGTGGGTCTCTCCTCCTAAATGATCAGACAATAGGTAGGGCTCTGAACAATCTCCCCAAATCTACGACTCTCCTTTACTTCGTAACTTTGGCATTCAAGGAGTTTGATGCTATAACATCTCCATCCTCTCAGAGTAGAACTTCGTCGAATTTATCTCATTGTAGATCCAACGGTTGAGGGGACCCTCGAACATTCTTGATCGACGGTTCATGCTACTTTGCCATGGGTAGTTGGATCCCAGTTTAGATGGTAATATAGGTTCACCTAACCACTAGGGAAACTGTTCATTTCCAGTCAACTTGCCGATAACTGAATCTCTCGGTTACCTTCGGCCAATTTAAGGCTAGTAGGGTTGGCAATACTTCGAAGTCCCAGACTTCCAGAGCTCCGAATCCAGGAGGACTTATCTCCCTTAGGATTAGCCTAAGGTTCCTAGGTATTGGTCATATGGGTCCTCCCGAATGGATCTCATGTGCTCGTCTTCCAAATGAAAATATCTCCCCTTTCAAGGCTTGAACCTCGCTATCCTTCCTCAGCTTTATCATGAAATGGTTAAGGACTTGGGCTTGAAATCCTGGTCGCACAGCAAGAAGTCTAAAAGAGATATCCTCTTCAGATGGATAGGGTCATATTGACACGATATCTCCTATCTCAGCCATCCTACATGATTATGTCCCAATATGCCTCAAGGGCTAAGCTAGGGCATACAGACTATCAGTCAAAAGCATAAGTTCACAAGGAGATAAATGCATACACATATCATGACCATTCCACACAGAAACCATTTATAGATACATATATAAACCCATGCATTCATCCATTATTTCAGTTCAATACACGAAGTATTAAAACACTTATCAAAACCAGAAGACGTGATGCGACTGCTGAAAGGGGTGCCCGTTTCCACCCAACCATATGCTCAGTCACTTCTAACAGATTTACCACTGGCCACCCCCAAGATAGACCATGATGCTTTGAGATTGAATCTTTTCTTTCAGCTCAACGAAAGTTAGGGATGAAGGTTACTCTCCTTCTCTCGACACAGTAATAGATAGGGACAAAGGTTACTCTCCTTGTCCCGACTCAGTCATAGATAGGGACGAAGGTTACTCTCCTTCTCCCGACTCAGTCATAGATAGGGATGAAGGTTACTCTCCTTCTCCCAACACAGTCTCTATTTCCTGCACTCTTCGTCATATTCCTCTACCCACCACACCTTCCTTTCTTACCTTTCTCAGCAAGATTGTGTGTGTCTTGAATTCCTAGTCCGTGATCAGGTCTAAAATCCTTACAGATGGGTGCTCTACCCCATCACCTCATTAAATCTTGAGGATGTCTTCCCACCTACCAACCTGATTGTAATTCATTCCTGGGTTAGAGGTTTGTTCTTATCCTGAACAATTAAATCCAACAAAGTACTGGTCTAGTGGAGGTTAACGCAACCATTCCTGGTCCCCTCCACCATCTCTTTCATAGAGTTCGTGGTCTCTCTTAGCACACCCCCCTTCCAAAAGTCATGCAACACTTATCCATTTTCTATTAAATAACATAATTTACATTCATTGACCTTTTATACAAAGGTCCATCAAATCAAACATTCACACATATTGAGTTTGCCATAGTCTCTTGGCCCATATAGTTATATTTACAAACCGGGGGAAACAGGGTGTCACATAGGGGCTAGTGGTTGCCTGAAAATTTTCCATTTCTCTTTAAATAAGTAGGAACATCATTGACCCAAACTGTAATAACCATTTATTTAATATTTAATATCAAGGTGGGATGGCTATTGCTTCTAACGAACACTTTAGCCATTCTTGAATATAATCGCGTAACGATGCTACAACTATATCTTGTTTAAATCTAACCTCGAACAACTCATATTCTATAGACTTCATGTCATGCTGCTATTGTGCAATGGACGTTTGGTCTTCATTCTCATTCAAAAAACTTACCAACCAATGTTGGATCTCATCCTCTGGAAAGTTCATGAGGTCATCAATTTTTGTTCCCCATGCAACCCTTAGTATACCTAGCTCAGCTTGCATTTGATCTCTCATCAATAGCATCGAATCCCTTATCAAGGGAGGGCCTTTGATTTCCTTGACAATATCTAACACCTTCAGAAACAATGAACTTATCCTTTCTTTAAGATCATTCCAGGTGGTAATAAATTGTCGAAGAATATCAATCCTTCTAAGATAGCCAACCTGTATTTTCTTCAATCTACTTTTAGAAGGGAGATCATGTTTCCATCTTATGAGCCCGTCCATACTTGATATTCTTGCAACGAAAGTGCTTATTGCATTTTTACAAAAATGCTCATCACTTTGAAAATCCTTTTGCAAGAATTCTCTACTTGAATGGACTCTTCCCGTCATGACAATTTCCTTTATAGCAATCTCCATAGTTGCCATGATTATGTTGAGTCTTTTATTAATGATGTTAACAACATATTTCCTTACACCCATCAATAGTTTAGTAGCCCTAGTGACCTTAGATCTTGATCCAGTCAGATCCTTTGGAAATTCATCGAGGACTACCATAGATAATGGATTTGCAAACAATGGCTTCAGGGTAAGGGTAGCTTCAAGTTCCTTTATCCTGTTCTTTAATCTAGCATTCTCTAACTCATGCTCTATTATTTAGTGGGCCAATCCCTCACCCATGGCCTAATGAAACTTAAGAATCCTCTAGGGCCTCAAACCTTTGACTTCAATTTTAGAGCTCCACTTTCCTATCACTCTTTTATCCTTTAGATTGACCCTTTCAATATTTATCTTCTTGGAATGTTTATCATATTTGGCATGGTGAAGAGTCGTAGTATCCTCCTCCAAAACTGTTGGCCCTTCATGGGCCAACTCTTCTATTATCAATTTACTATATTTATTTGTACCATGGCCCATGTGGGCACAACATTGACCTCATCAACCTCAATGTCTATCGCCTTTGTTTCCAAACCTTCGAGGTCTTAAGAATTTCCCCCATCTGGATTCCTCTTCCTTTTGGGAACATGAGTAACAACATGGGTTATCTCCAACTGATATCAAGGGGAATCCCCACCATTTCCATCACCTACACATACATAATTATTCTCTCTTCCGTTAGGATTAACCTCCTAGTTCTTATGGCCCAAAGAGGAACTCATATTGGAGTGATGAACTACACCACCCTCGACACTGCTTGTGGATCTACCCCTTTGTCTATGCCATGAATTCTTGTTTTCTTCCAAGAGAGGGACCTCTATTGCACCAACATTTGAACTTTCTCTTGTATATGCATCTTCATGGGGTGGTCATCACTTTTTCTTTGACGTGACTGTCCTCTTTGTCATAACCTCCCTCTGTAAGTTCTTCCACCCTATTAAAAACTAAGGTGTAACTGAATTATACCATATGAGTAGTGAAAATTCCTTCAGGATCAAAGCAACTGCGGGCTTCAATGTCTTTCATATTAAAAGACTCAAAGAATCCTGCCATCTTAATTAGGATTGATGAAATTTTGACTGTGATATCGAGAATATTGAAGGTCATGGGAATGAATTGCCGCTTCCTCTTCTTATTGAAAAATAAGGACAATCTCCTATACTGTCTACATAACTCATAAACCAAAAAATATCACAAACAACCTATAGAAGAAGAAGGGACTTCCCTTCAAATCTAAAGAGCCTTATGTAGGTGAAATACTCTTCAAACACATATACTCCCTTCCCCATGAGAAAATCCATGGTCGCCTCTATCACCCTGGTCGACTCATTCCTAGTTAGCATATTTCTACACTCCTTGACAAAGGAATCTTGTATTGGGTGAAAATGAAATGGTGCCTTATGCTTCCATAATGTGGGATATCCAAATTGAGCAAGATCTTCATCAAAATTGGCATTATCCCTTGAGGGCATGCCCTCAAATGTATTACAGTAAAACAAAAAGCAAGTAAGAGGTCAAATAGAACCTCTTAGTTTGAATGAAGCTTGACAATTGGTGGGAAATATTGTTCGAGATAATATGGGCCTAATAAAAAATGGCCCCTACTCATATCGAGTAATGGAAGACATATAGAACATACTTGGGAATATAAGTTGCCAAGTCCTGACCCACCAAATGTGAAAAAAACCACACAAATTCTTTATGTGTCTGAGCCAACATGCATGTGTTGATTTCGTTGGTGCTCGAGGGTCCAACAAGAGGTTGGACTAAGAACTCCTTTAGCAAACTCATGCCACCACCTTGAGCGTCCAAGAATGAATCCACCTTAGAAATCTTGAGGACTCTATCTAGTGTTGGGAGGTGTAACATCCTTTTGAAGGTGTTAGGCGTTAAAGGGATCAATGTTCTTCCACTTTCCTTAACTTCAATCAGTCGATGCTTTGAATCAAAACTTTTAGCACACCATGCAACAAGTTCTTTGAAATTGAAAGCCTTAGGCACACACCTGGCTTTAGCTATCCCCGATGTCTAGAGTTTTTTTGTGAGCTTGTCCTCCAGGGAAAGCTCAGAATACCACTTATATGCCACATACCACTAGAAATCCATATTTTCACGATCTAATGAATTCAATATATTTCCACAGAATGGTTCTCTCCTTTTCTTTTTTTTTCCATATTTTCCACTTTTAATGCACTTAGGTAAGTGTGAGGATTACATGTATAAATCATATTTTATGTCCAATAGGTGGTTTGGTAATCATAAATTAGGGGTCAATCCACCATTCAAATTCCCCCCCTCATACTTTTGGTGCATGTCGCTCATCAAATGGTAATTTTCATTTGTACACAAGGCCCGAGGGAAATGTGAAAAAATTAATCCTCACTAATTAACAACAATCGTTCTTGTCGGGTGAAAGATGTGTTGTAGATATACTATGGTTTCCTCGATACCACAAATAATGTCCTATGTGGAATGTGGGTGTGGGATTATGTGGAATGCAGGTGTGAAGAGCAAGAGCATCGTGAAAAATGCAGGATGTGGGGGGATGTATGCATGAGGAACATTGGATGTCATCCTTCTACATGAGCCACATGGGCATCAAAAAATATTCTAAGTATAAGAATGTGGGTTGTGGACATGTGGGGAACCAATATAGAATGCAGGTGCGAGAATGTGGTTTGGAGGAGGATTGGGACTTGACAAGCTTTGTGAGAGGTTTTCCTGCATTTGCATAAACAAATTATAAGTTTTAAACCTGTGAAGTAAAGCAATGCATATAGATTCTTAAGTAAAACAAAAATTAATCAATGGCTCATTCACATAGTACACAGAGATTTATATCGGAAACCCTCAATTGGGGAAAACCTTTCTTATATTCATTATATCTAATTTCACCATTCACCATACAATATATACAACATTTTTTGGTATTCTGTAGATACCAAAACCCTAATTCCTTAATCCTGGATTAATTTAGAAAACCACTAAAAATAACAAAAACCGTCCCAATTTTTTTTGGGGGCGCTACCCAGTGTTGGACAACTGAGAGGGGGGGGTGAATCAGTTGTTACCATGCTTAAAAAATTATGCTTCTTTTAAAATATTTATAGGGCACTCAATGATGATCACAATAATGGGAAATAAACAAAGGCACATTCAGCATCAGTCACATATATGAGAAAACAGAGACAGATAATTCCTGAGGAAACCCATACAGGGTAAAAACCTCTTTTTCTTTATATGATAAGTATTATCTACATTCTTTACATTATCATACATATGAGCACCAACTCATTGTGAGGCTACAACCTCTGTTTTTGCAAGTTGAACTTGCTGAGAGCACCAACTCTCTGTTTTCTCTAGCACCCACTAGAAGGAAGCACCAACCCCCTGGTTTCTCTAGCACCAACTAGAAGGAAGCACTAACTCCCTGGTTTCTCTAGCACCAACTGCCCATGTTCAAGCACCCACTTGAACCTTTGAGGACACCAGTCCTCCCTAGCACCTCCCAACCACCCTGAATTATAAGTACTTTGTTACTAAAACTTATTACAACGATATAAAATTATTCAATGGCTTACCAGCCCTGTAGTTGTTCTATTACACTGCTCTACCCTGTCTACATCAGTGTCTTCTGCACACCTCTATCACTTTCTGTTCTTCAGCCTTTTATGCTCTATGCGCCATATTCCTTCAATGCACCATTCCTCGACTGTGCATTTCTACTCCCGCATTCTGCCTCCTTGTACACACCTCAAATCTCCTCCACAGCGACAACAACCCCAATCTCTTCTTTTTTCCCCATTCATATCGTCCCTGTGCTTCTTGTGCATGGCATATTTTCATCCCTCTGCATGCTCACACCCCCACACATCTCCTCCACATCTCAAGTGCTTTTTCCTGATCATCGCAACTCTTTAGCTTCTCTGGTGGTTCCCACCACGCTTTCAGCATCACTAGGTGTTTTGTTGAGATTCCTCAACCTCTCTGGTAGTTGAGACTCCTCGTCTTCTCTGACATAGTCGAGCTTATGCCTTCTGTTTTAGTTACAGAATTTAATGCTCATCCATCTGTCAATCCCCCTAAGAATCGTCTTTCTTCACTAGACGAAGCTTAGAGACTCTTCATCTCCTCTGGCGATCACACAGAGGTCTTTTTGAATTCTCTGGCAGAGACCATCAATGGTTTCTAGCAGTTACACTGCGAGGCGCAAAAGTAGCCCTATGATCTTGTTCAACTTCACTTGCACCATTGGATTGGATTCATAGAAACTTGCATTTACTTCGCCATTTCGCACTTCGGCATTTCGGGATCCCCGTGGTAATGATTTCATTACAATCCATGTCCCGATCCCCGAAACTCCGAAATGGAGCCTATCTGAACTAGCTCCTTCCTTCATATTCCGTCGATGTGACCAATGGATGCAACCACAGATTGAGCCTAAACGTGTTTCGCATTTTGGCATTTCAGGATTTCGGCACTCCCATGGTAGAGTCTCTTGACGCTCCATGTCCCAATATCCGAAGCTCCGAAATGGAGTCAGATCAACGGTCCACACTCTAAGTGATTCGACGGTCCTGATGTCTTCATGATTTTGCATATCATGATTTTGGGGTTCGTGACTTCTGGACTCCTATGGTAGGAGTTCTTTGACATCTCCATCTCCCTATTTCTGAAACTTTGAAGTGATGTAAACCTACTGACGTCACACGTGGATTGACACATGTCGAATAACTGCCACATGTCACTCTGATTCGTGACTTACATGTGCTTGAAATGTTGAATTAGCTTGACACTTGTCATTTCCTAGTTGTGCCACATGTTCTTAGCTGACGTGGTTTACTGACGTGTCTTGTTTCGGGATTTCACATTTCGGCACTTCGAGACTCCTAATGTTGAGAGTCTCTGACTTCTCCATCTCTCAATTTCTAAAACTCCGAAATGGACTGGGATCAACAGTCCAGATCAAACCTTGATCTAACGGCTCAGATTAAGTCGCAATTTTGCATATCATGATTTCGGGATTCCTGTGGTTAATATTCTTTGACATCTCCAACTCTCGATCCGCGAAACTCTGAAATGGATTGGGATCAACGGTCCAGATCAAACCTTGATCTGACGGCTCAGATTAAGTCACGATTTCGCATATCGCAATTTCGAGAGGTTAGGGAACCTCGTTCCTTTGACTCTCCAATTAGTGAAATGACGATCTTTCCCCACGTGTCCTCCCTGAAGATGGACAGTCCCCCTTCTTTCGAGATTTTGTGAGACTGCTACTCCTTGCACTTTAAAGAACCTGCAGGTTCTCCTTGATCCAATGATCACAGTTGTTTCTCTTCCCCGATTATCACTGCGCTGCTGATCATTGCTGCTGTACTCAAGCCATCATCGTTGTTGTACTTGCCATCAATGACAAGCATACGCTACTTGTAAAACATGCCATTAATCTCCCCCTTTGTCATTGATGGCAACTAAGGCACCCGAATTCTTTTCTCCCCCTTTGACATCAATGTCAAAGAAGAGACATGCTCCCCCTGAGCTATTGCAGTAATTTTAGGAGGCATTCGATATTCAAACAATACAAAACTCACCCTAACAAGATGGAATTTTTTAGGTGTTAGACGAAATGACACCCAGCTTCTGTCTGAGATATTCAAAAGGTGTCTTGGCTAGGGGTTTAGTAAAGATGTCTGCAATTTGTTCTGTAGTGGGAATGTAATGGACCTGAACAGTCTGATTGGTGACCCGCTCTCTCAAAAAATGATATTTTATGGGAATATGCTTGGTCTTGGAGTGGAAGACGATATTTTTAGACACACGGATGGCACTAGTGTTATCACAATGAATTGGAATCGGTGCAGTGTATTTTACCTCTAAGTCTGCAAGTGTCTGAATCATCCATAATACCTAAGTGCAATAGGTAGCAACAACAATGTACTCTGCCTCTGTGGTTGATAGAGAAATGGAACCTTTCTTTTTACTAATCCATGCTACTAAAGAATCACCTAGGAAGAATGCTCCTCCACTGGTTCTTTTTCTCTCATCGACACAGTTTGCCCAATCTGCATCTAAGTAAGCAGTTAACTGAAAATTCTGATTTCTAGGATACCATATTCCATAAGTCATTGTTTCTTTTAAATACCTGAATATCCTTTTTATAGCTTTCAAATGACTCTGTTTGGGTGTAGCCTGATATCGTCCTACCATTCCTACAACATGCATTATGTCTGGGCGAGATGATGTGATGTACAACAGGCTTCCTATCATTGATCGATATGAGCTTTGATCAACATCAGGTGAATAATCATCCTTGCTTAATTTACATCCAGTTACCATAGGTGTACCCACAGGTTTAGAATATTCCATTTGAAACCTTTTCAACGTTTCTCTTAGATATTTTTCTTGAGAAATGAACATCCCTTCGGGCCTCTGAGTAATTTGCAGACTAAGAAAAAATGACAGTTCTCCTATCATAGACATTTCAAATTCAGACTCCATGGCAGAAGCAAACCATTGTACCAGTGATTCCTTATTACATCCAAATATGATGTCATCTACATAGACTAGTACGATGAGAAAATCATTATCCTCTGTTTTAATATACAGATTTTTGTCAGTTGTTCCTCTCTTGAACCCTTTGTCTTTGAGATACGTATTCAGTCTATGATACCAGGCTCGAGGGGCTTGTTTTAAACCATATAAATATTTCTTCATCTTGCATACTAAGTCAGGGTTATCAGACAATTTGAAACCCTCTGGTTGTTCCATATAGACTTATTCACTTAAATTTCCATTGAGAAAGGCTGACTTGACATCCATTTGGTAGACTTTAAACCTTTTATGACAAGCATAGGCAAGAAACATTTTGATAGCTTCTAATCTTGCCATGGGCGCAAATGTTTCATCAAAATCCAGTCCTTCTATCTGAGCATAGCCTTTACAGACTAACCTCGCTTTGTTCCTCATAACTTGTCCTTGCTCATTCAACTTATTCTTAAAGATCCATTTGGAGCCAATGAGGTTTTTACCTTCAGGTCTTTGAACCATCTCCCACGTATTGTTTTTCTCAATCTGATCAAGTTCTTCATTCATTGCTTTAATCCAATGGTCATCTTTGTTGGCTTCATTAAAATTCTTGGGTTCCATCATGGATATGAAGGCTGTATGAGATTGTTCGGTGTTTTTGATTAGCTTTCTTCTGGTTTGTATACCTTTGTCTTTTTCCCCAATTATCTGACTCGCAGGATGATTCTTTTAAATGATTCTGGAGGAGGAATTTGTAGTTGACTGTTGATTTGAGTCTGTCTGAGTGTTTGAGTATTCATCTAATTCAGAGTCTTCATTTTTTGATTCTTGGACCTGTTCATCTTCAACTTTATCTATGTCTTCTGTAGAAGACTCATTACTGTACACCTCTCTTGCTAGGATTCCTTCATCAATTTTTACATCAATACAGTCAACCATTTTATGCAGCCTCTTATTATAGCATCTGTATCCTTTACTATTTGTAGCATACCCTAATAAAATACCTTCATCCTCCCTGTCATCATATTTGTCGAGGTTCTCATCATTATTCTTTATGTAGCATTTACTCCCAAAGACTCTAAAGTGTTTGATTGAGGCGGGTCTTCCAAACCATAATTCATAAGGTGTCTTATCACTTTGTGGTTTGAGGTGGGCTTTGTTAAGCACATGGAATACTGTGTGTATTTCTTCTACCCAGTAGGTTTGACCAATGTTCTTCTCATTCATTATTGACCTGGCCATTTCCTGCACTGTTCTGTTTTGCCTCTCAACTACTCCATTTTGTTGTGGAGTTTTTGGGATTGTGTATTCTCTCTTGATTCAATGCTCATCGCAGAATTCCTTGAAGTCTCTTGACATAAACTCTCCTCCCTGGTCTGATCTTACTGCCTTTAACCTCTTCCCTATTTGAGTCTCAGTTAAAGCCTTAAATATTTTAAACTTCTCAAATGCTTTAGTTTTTTCTTTGAGAAAGACAATCCAAGTAAGTCTGGAGTAATCATCGATAATCAGCATGAAGTAGTTTTCTTTCCCTGTGCCTTCCTGTCTCGATGGTCCACATAAATCCATATGAACTAGCTGGAGTGGTTTCTCTATTGAGGTAAAGCTCTTGAACTTAAACTGTGTCCTATTTTGCTTCCCTACTTGACAGGGTTTACACATTGAGTCTTGTGGATTTGATATTCTTGGAAGATCCTTTACTGCCTCGAGGTTTTTGAGTTTGATTAAGTGCTCAAAGTTTAGATGTCCAAGTCTCCTATGCCATAACCAACTTTCATCATGTTTGCTTAGATGACATTCTTCTCTATTTTATTTTAGCACATATACATTATTTTCTGTCCTTATGCCTTTGGCCACCACTTGTCCTGAGTTTACAGACTTTATCTTGCAGTCCTTGGACGTGAACAACACCTCGCATCCTTTGTCACACATTTGAATTACACTGAGTAGATTATGTTTCAACCCATACACAAGTACAACATCTTGGGCTTTTCCTTTTCCATTACTTAAGCTCACCATCCCTTTACCTTTTATTTTCCCTGGAGCATCATTTCCAAAGGTTACGCTTCCTGATTTGCTTTCACTTAGATATAGAAACTTTCCTTTGTCTCCCATCATGTGTTTGGAGCATCCACTGTCTATATACCAAGGGTTCATTTTTATTTGAGCAGACAATACTAATCCACACTTGTTACTTTCCTTCTTCCAAAACTTGACATTTTCAGCAGGGGATTTCGAATCAGGCTCATAGTTCCTTAACCGACAGTCAATATATTTATGTCCAAATTATGACAGGTGTAGCATTCAACCTCATTATTCAATAAGTCAAACTTATTGTTGCAATGTTGCCTATGTTAGCACTTGGTAAATTTCCTAGAGGTTGAAACAGAAGAAATCTACAAAGGTAACTTTATCCAACCACTTTTGAAGCTGGGATCCAGACCTTCCAACTTCAGAGAGGGATCTCTCTATATGATTTAGCTATGTTTCCAATTTTAGATATTAGGCTAGGTAAAGAAATAGGTCGGTTTTGTTGTCAAAGTGTTTTTTGAATTGGTTGAGACAGTCTACACAACCATTGGACTATGGGGTCTGTGTTTAATAAAATATGAAATACAAACCAGAAACGCAAAGGGAAAACTTTCACAGGGAGAGATAATATAATCGCTGGATCTTTTAGTAGCTTAAATGATGATTAGCAGAAAAAGTGAGAAAGATACTTTCAACAAAGAAGCAGTTAAGAATTCCTTTATTGAAAACACCAGAAGAAAAACACTAAAATCTTTCGAGTCAGAACAATGGTATACGAGATAAATCCTGCAACATTTGTTACTCTTAAAGATTTGATTCAGAAAACAGTATGATAACAAAGTGAGAATAACATTCAACTTAGAGAAAAAACATCACCAGTGAATACACACAGGAATCCTGTAAAAGTGCCTCCTTTTTATTAATGGAAGATCTCTTCAAAAATATTACAGTCTGAATAGCGTCAGGGTGTAAAGATCAACAACCCTCAATACTTCGAAATGTGAAGTATTTATAACTCAAATTATAAATGTTCCTGTCATAAATGACCAGGACGTGCTAAATCTATTTTTAGCCTAACTAATTTAACAAATTTCCTAAATCTAGGAACTGCTTGATGACTTGGTGTAAATGCATGCTGATTTCTAGGTAGACCATTGATGAAGCCTTTGCACGACCTCATCTAACTGGATAGCTGACTAGACCTAGACAAGTCATCTGCTAATCGATCAGATCACAGAGTTCCGCCCATCTGAGATGACAGGGCATGTTGACTTTGAGCAGTCTTCGATACACTTCGTCCATTTCTGTATACTTGGCGAATGTAGGCTTGGTGAGGAATATGTATCGAATCTCATGTTGGATACTGATGTCCCACTGAAGGGCATCCAGGAATGCCTTGCCGGTGATGCTCCCTTGAATCCTTGCAAACTTTGAACTGTCCTTAGACACATCCGCCAACCTCTTCTTGTAATCTGGGAGTGTCATCAGTTTATCATTAATAACCTTCAGACCAGGTAGACATTTCTTCTAGAGAGACTCAATCTTATTGAAGAACCTTTGTACCCCCTGGTCCATGGCCTAAACCTTTTCTTCCAGCTGAAGCATTAGTCCTCTCTTGGTCAAAACTCTTTTGACCTCAAGGATGGTCTCTATTATGTCTTCAATCTTTAGCTCTTCCAGCTCCTACCTGGTCTTAGAATTGAGGAACTTGATGATCTTGTTTGCCTGTGTTGGCCTATCTCCCAATTCTACTCTGATCTTCTCAATGGATTGTTTTCTCCTCTGGAATAACTCATTCTGCTCAAACATGATCTGGATCATGGGCCATATCTCATTCATGGACTTAGTGATGTCTGTCCATACACTCTCTTTAACCTGAACCAATGTCTTTCCTGCCACTGTTTATTTTTGGAGCTGCTGTAACTCCTGCTTGAGCTGCTCTGTTACCTGATTTTCCTTGGATAGACTGGTCTGGAAGGAAGATTTGAGTTCCTGCAGGTTCTCAATCTCCTTTTTTATCTTGCTAATCTCTGTCTCCTGTAGGTTCATCCTTTCCATGGACTCAGCCAGATCGACTATCTTCTCCTGAGATGTCAATGGAGTCGTGGACGAGACTTCTGTCACTGATGCTATGCTCACTCCTGTAATTGGGATAGCACTCAATGGAATGACTTCCATTGACTTCAGTTGCTCTTTCTCCTTTAACAGTTTCTCTAGCTCAGCTTCCATTTCTCTAAGCTGTGCGTTCTACTGCATGAGAACGTTGAGCATCTCATCCTTCTCGCCTTCTTTCTCTACTATCTCCTTCACCTGCGAGTCCTTTGTGGGTGGGAGCTTCAATTGTTTTCTCAAGGAGGCAATGTCAGCATTTTTCTTCTTTATCATTTCCTCCCCTGCTTTGACGTTCGAAGGGTCATAGCCAATCTTGAAGACCAACTCCTCCAAAGTTTTGATTCTATTGTCCTTTGCAAAGGACGATATCTTCTCCATCTTTAATTGTGTTTGAACATTGTTCAGGGACACTTGGAATTTCAATGCAGCAGTAGAAGCATGTGCCAAAGTGTATAAAACCATTTCCCCTGTTTGCTTGTGCAGATCCATCTGATCGGTTGGGTGCACGTCCTTCGTCTGGATTTCGAAGGTGGCTCTCTTGTAGTCGGTGATCACCTTGGGATCAGGAACCTGTGCCTGGAGGAAGGCCATGTGCATTCTGCCTTTCTCCGTGTCAAATGCAGACAACAAGTTATGCTGTACTTTCGACGTCTGCTTCCAGAACTGAGCGCAAGTACTGCTGGAAAGGGTCTAGTTCTTTTTCTTGATCAGCTCGTACTTCTCGAAAATGATGAGCTTGGGCTCAGTCTTGCCTGGCTGAGTGTTCAAAGGGGAGTCTGTGGTTTTCTTTGGCACTACTGGGGTAATGTCCTTATGGAGGATCAAACCGAATGATGGAATAACAGACTTGGGCACTATGGTAGGCAGGGCTTCTTTTTCTCCAGTCGGGCCAGGAACTGACGAAGTCTTAGGCCTTTTGGTATGTAGCTGAAATTCCTCGGAAGATACCTCAGTGACAGGTGGAGATAAATCCTGCCTCAGCCTCTTCTCTTTTGGTACCTGTGGCGTGGTCGTTGGTGGCACACTAGTCGGGGGAACCTGTTGTTCCACTTCGACCAAGGTGTTAGGCTCCCACACTGTTTGATTTGAAAAATTTTCCACCTCAGGCTTATGCACATGAACATATGGGATGTTTTTGTTCTTCACCCACATTTATGAGATGATCCCATATGGATCATAATTCCATGGGAAATTCATGAAGAATTTCATCTCCCTTAGCATCTTGTTTGCTTCTTCCCCGGTACCACGACTGTTGCAGATGAAGGAGCCAATCTGCCCCTTGATTCTAAGCTGCTGCTTTTTCTTCAATGATACAAAATGAATATCATCTGAATTTATAATCTGCCTTATATATTCTAGAGCAAAGATTCTGACAGGTAAATACTTGGGTAGCTTATACGGTGCCAATTTGCACCCATATACTATGATATCGGTATGATTTTGATACAGGTACCAATCCCCAGTCTTTGTGTTGTCCGGGAGATGCAGGATTCTCTGGACTTCGTCATTTATTTGAGGCTCGGGCCTGCCGCTCAGCATACTTACCATAGGGTGGTAGAACTGATCAATGAACGCCTTGAATCTGTACTCCATGGAGTTGTGCTTGAGCAAGCAAGTCCATGCTGTGATTGCCTGAGGTTTACCATCTTCATCCATCTTCTGCATGGAAAAACTAAATTTATCCGCCTGGAAAAAGACGAACAAGTAGGCTAGTATTGATGAATATCTAAACATGCCTTCCATGCTAAAATTCATGAACTGTTCATGAATATTGTCTACCAAGAATGCGCTGAAATCAAACTGGGTGGTGGGATTTTCATCAGTGGAGAAAATGGATAGAAAACCCAGAATGGGCTCATCTACCCACTGGTCGGAATAGTATCTTAACAAAGCACAAAGGGAGGAGATGACCTAGTTTCCTCTAGTTGAGAACATGGAGGATAGGTAAGGAGGGTTTGTGGAGGGAAATTGAGCGGATGTGGGAAGGAAAAGCTCGAATATTTGAGCTCTTTGGGGAAAATTCATTTTCTGGTACAACTCTGTAAGGATTTCCAGGTTGAAGGGAGATGCAGAGTCGGCTTGGGGAATTTGCATCATCTGGTCTATGGCTTCGGGTGTGATGAGGAACAGGATCTCTCCAGATGAGGAGGCGAGGGCTCTTTGCTCAGGGATATAATGATCTTGACACTTGAGAGAAAACTCGGGAAAATGATGGATCTGAGGGAAGAGGTAGAGGGGTAAATTGGAATCCCAGAGTCCACTTTCATCACTCTGGTCTAGGAACACTTCCCTGAGCCATGAATAGAGGTCTGAGGAATCAAAATCGCATTTGGTATCTGTGATTAACCGGTCTTTGTTGACCAGTGGGATCCTGTCCAGGTCGACAGGAGGCGGGAGAAACAAATTGTCCTCTCCTTCAGCTGGTTTGGACTTTGGCACCATTTTTGCAACAGTACCTGCAATAAACACAACGTTAGTGGGGGCGACTGACTGTGGATGAGGGCGATGGAATGTAACGGAGGAATATGCGGTGAATTTATCTGGTGCGATGGGTGAATAGCAAATGTAAGGTAAATAATGGTGGTTTTATTTAAACTGGGGTCGGTTGGGTGTGGGAGACAGGTCAGCTGGATAACAGATAGGTTATGCAGTAATAAATGGACAATGGGTCATTTGGGGGTGAGATGGCAGGTGACGGTGGCTAAAAGATACAGACGGGTGACGTGGTGGCTAGGGATTGGAGGTAAAATTCGTAATAAGGGGCTTGCCATGAGAGAAAAGGGGGAGGGGACTGACAACAGTTATGGGATGTGACTAAGTCAGGAAGAAGTGGAAGGTGACATCCATAAGTGATGGGGGTCTGTCAGATAGCTGATGGTGATGGGACTTCGGGGTAAATAGATTGACGCCACGTATAACAAGGGAACTGCAAGAGGGAGATTACCATTCTGTACCCCCCCGCCCTCAGTTAAAATCAGTTCATCCAGGGGGGTCCGAAATCGATTTTGGGCCATTGATATGCACCCTTGTATCTGAGCCATAGATCTAAGAATGCTCTTTATCACTCATTCCAGACCCCCCCCCCACCTCCATTAAAGGCAGAATGGATGGGGGGGGGTCTGTAATCCAATATTTACCATTGATTTAAGCGCTCAACCCTGGGCCATCCAGATGCGCACAAATGTTATCGGCGATTCCAGACCCCCCCCCGGTTAAAAGCAGAATGGTCAGGGGGGGTCCGAAATGCTCTGTACATCGTAGATTTGAGCGCCGCGATCAGGACCGTCGATATGTGTAGGGAGCATAAATGGGGAGCGGAGAATACATGCGTTGGGAAAAAATTAGGATAAATGCATTTTATGGGTTTTTTCCCCAAACTTTTCAAGTAGACACCAGCATGGGGCTTCGGCCAAACGATCTTCTAAGCATATGAAACATGGCACAACATTGACATCAAGCTGGTTTTATTGGAATGGAACAATAAAGCAACTAGCCTACATACTAACCTATCTTCCTATGACAATTAACCTAGATTAAACTGTTGGGTTAAGAATTTACTCTACCCTGGGGCTATCTGACCAAGATTAGACAGTCTGGCCAGATTTATTCACTAATCTAACCTAGACACTTTAGCTAAGATTAAACTGTTTAGCCAAATTCATTCACTACCCTATCAACATCAAATTTAAAAAGAACTTGGCCATGCATGAAAGGTATGGACCAAGTTACTATTATTTCATGGGGCTTTTATTGCAATTCTTTTATTCCCTCTTTTCTTTCTTTCTTTTTCTTTTCTTTTCTTTTCTTTTTCTTTTCTTTTCTTTTTATTTTCTTTTCAAATTATTTGCAGAATGAAAAATCATTTGTCAACAAAAACACTAGAGACAGATAATATCCCAGTCACCAGTTGATCCTATAACTTATAGGTTAATAACAACGGCTCCACCTGGGGATGGTACTTGCCCTGTGAAGTGCCAAGAATCCTGGTTCCTGTCATTCTGAATTTTTTTTGCCTAGTAGCCTTCGTTGATTGATTGACTTTATTTTCAAAAATTGGAAGAACCATGGTCAGCAGCTTAGGGCCTTCTCTTCGGGCTTCAACCAACTGACTAATGTTCTTCACTCAGAAAATGCAGGTGAAACATAAAAATAAAAGTGGTATGTACAATGGAGTGTGAAAACTCGAATCTCTATTGAGGTGGCACATAATGTTTCAACATTCTGCCATTCACAGGTCCTCCTGGCAGATCTGTCCCATCAGCGTTGTTTAGCAAGAAAGCATTGTTTCCCCTGAAAGCTTGGATCATGTATGGCCCTGTCCACAGACTGTCAAATTTTCCATGCTTTCCCTTGTCTTCATTTCTGGCGTCCCATCTCAGCACCAAATCTCCTAACTTGAAATCATCCTCCTTGGTTCATTTGTCAAAGATCTTCTTGATGTTTTCTTGGATTACCTAAGTCTTGTTAAACATGTCCTCCCTAGATTGCTGCAAATGGATCATCTGGTTGATCCTTCTCTGTGAGTCATTTGGCTAAGCTTGTACATCTTGAAGAAACTTCATGACAGGGACTCCTAAAGAAGTGGGGAAAATTGCCTCTGTGCCATAGACCAGCTGGTATGGTGACATACCAATTGACCTTTTTGTGGTCAGTCTGTCATCCCACAATGCGAACACCAACTTGTTGTGCCATGATTTCTTATTTTCCTGCAATGTTTTCTTGATGATATTTACCAAGGTTTTGTTTGAAGATTCTGCCAACCCATTCCCTTGAGGGTAGTAGGCTATGGAATGTCCCAAACCAATGTGATATTGGTTGCAGAAATCTATGAGCTTCCTCGATCGAAAAGAAGCTGCATTATTAGTTATGATCTTTCTAGGACATCCAAAGTGAGACAAAATATTATTTTCAAGGAATTTGATAATAACAAAATCAGTGGCTTGCCTTCTTGGTACTGCTTCGATCCATTTGGTAAAATAATCGGTGGCGGTGAGAATCCACCTATGCTAGCCTGAAGAAGGGGGGTGTATTTCTCCAATGAAGTCCAGTCCCCATTGCTGGAAAGGGGCTTCAACTGAGATCGGTTTCAGGGGGAGAGGCAGGAGTTTCCTTTTGCCTTCAAACAATTGACATTGATGACATGTAGTCACTTTATGATGTACATCTGCGAATAGGGTGGGCCAGTAGAAACCAGCTCTAAGTATTTTATTGGCTGTGACCTTCTAGTTCAGATGGCCACCACATTCTCCTGCATGAAATTCTTGTAACACTTTTTCAGCTTCATCTTTCAATAAACAATTTAACAAAATGCCTCCAGGATCTTTCCAATGCAAATTGCCTTCCAAAATACAAAATTTTAAGGCTTTCAACTTTAAAAATCTAGCTTTAGTCTTAGTCAAACCAGGGGGAGCTTGTAAATTTTGCAAAACGAATATAAGGTCTGCATACCATGGAGAGTTGAGAAACACCTCTCTCACACTTGGAGTTGCCATCTCGCCCTGTTCATCTACTGCAGCTAAAAAATTAATGTCAAGAGCATGGAAATTTGATTCAGCCATTAATTTTGCGAGGCCTTGACCCTTGATTAGTTTTGTAGGCTTAAACTCTATATCGTATTCTAAAATGACAGTAATCCATTTTCCTCTTCTTCCATCCAGATTGTCCTGTGTCAAAATGTCTTTTACTACCGCATTCGGAACATAACCTATGGTGTGGGAATGGAGAATGTAGACTCTAAAGTCTTTTATGGCTTTTACCAAGGCAAAAGCTTGTTTCTCCATTATCTTGTAATTCAGAGCAGCGTCTCTCAATGCTTTACTAAAGAAGGCTATGGGTTGTTCATACCCTTCGCTGTACTTTTGCAGTAACACCGCTACTATAGTATGTTCGGAAGTGAAAGAAAAAAGATAGAAATCTTTGGTAAAATCAGGACTGATTAAGACAGGGGCCTCTGTGAGTGCTCGTTTGACTTGTTCGAAAGACTGTCTGAACTCAAGGTCCCATTTTATTTTTACATCCTTTTTTAGCATATTTGTAATGTTTCTGAGGAGCTATGCTAGATTGGGAATGAATCTTCATAGAAAGTTTATTCTCCCGATAAAAGACTATAGTTCTTTAAGGTTTCTTGGGTGTTCTATTTTTTGTATGGCCTCGATTATGCTGGGGTCTATCTTGATTCCATCCTTGGAGATGATGTGTCCTAGCAGTTTTCCTTCCTCTAGCCCGAAAAGGCTTTTCTTAGGATTTAACGAAATCCCAAACCTTCTACATTTCTCGAAGACTCGTTTGAGGTGTCGCAAGTGTTCGTCATCAGATCGGGAAAACACAATTACATCATCTAAATAGACGACAATAAACTTACCCGATTCTTCTACGAAGGTGATATCCATCTCTCTCTGGAGTGTGGCTCCTGCGTTCATCAGACCAAAAGGCATTTTCACATACATGAAAATGCCCCATGGTGTGGTGAAAGTAGTTTTGTCTTGGTCATCCAGGTGAACTAGGACCTGATTGTAACCCAAGAAACCGTCCAGCAGAGAAATTTGACTAGATCCGACCACCCTCTGCAGGATTTGGTCCATTTTCAGCAAGGGGTAATTATCCTTCAAGGAGACCTTACTTAGATTTCGGAAATCTATGTAGAGTCTAATTTCCCCAGATTTCTTATGTGTAGGGACCAAAATAAATACCCATTTGGAAAAACGCAACGGGACTATGATTTTGGCATCGTACATTTTTTTGATTTCCTTTTCTATTAGGGGAAGCAACTTGGGATTTATCCTCCTAAGTTTCGGCCTAAACGGTTTTTGGTCTTCTTTTATTGGAATCCTATGTTGTATGATTCTGGTATCATAAGCTTTCAAATCTTCATAGCCCCAGGCAAAGACATCCGAATATTCTTTGAACAACTCAATGTATTTGAGTTTTTGCTCTGGGGGTAATGATTTAGACAGTTTGACTATCCTGGGTTTCTCTTCAGTCCCTATATTACAGTCTTCTACCTCTTGTCCATGTGCTTCAATTTTGGGTTTTTTGGCTACGTCGTTAAAATCAAACAAGTCCTCTAAAGGAACTAGGCCTCTAGGCAAAACATTGTTTTTCAAATGTAAAACATCGGCATCCATTTCATCATCGCCTAATTCTCCTGAATCTACGCTATTTACACTATCAATTTCAAAATAAGATCTATTTACATTTTCATCTTCGTTCTCTAAATCTATATTTGTACATTCAAAATCATTTTTGCACTACAGAAAGTCTTCGATTTGATCATCATTACCAAACACTTTCCAGTACCTGATATTATCAAGAACAGTTGTCTGCATTTCACCTCCACAGTGTACAGGCGAGTCGGGCGGAAAGGAATCTTACATGTGGCTGCTGACGTAGCCAACCCGTCTGCAAGAATGTTTTGTCCCCTCGGCATTACCTGCAAGTCAACTTCAGTGAAACATCTAAGGGAATCAAGAATGACATTCCTATAAGCTCTAAGACGTGGGTGTTTGGCAATGTACTCACCTTTGATTTGCTTGATTATCAACTCAGAATCACCTCTTACCATAATCTGTTTAGCACCAACTCTTTTCAAAATCTTCAGACCGAGCATCAAGGCTTCATACTCGACAATGTTGTTAGTGCATTGGAAATTTAATTTGTAAGAATGGTTTTCTGAATACCTGTTTCTGTGATTATGCAGCCAGACGCCTGCTCCAACTCCTTCTTTGCTCACTGCTCCATCAAAATCCATGCTCCATAAATCTGCCGGTAGCTCTTCAGTTATCACATTTTTCATCCTTGCTACGTCAATGGTTTCTTGGCCTTCCTCTTGACTAGATGTATCTTCTACCAGCTGAGTATCCTGTTCTCCCGTGTCACCATCATTGTACAAGATAAAAGAATCCAAGTCGAAATGTGCAGAATAGAGAGGATAGTTGTGCGGTTTTTCTTGGCTACTGACCATGTATTTCATCAACGTTTCTCTGTATAGCCTTATTTGTTGCCCGAAAATTGGGATAGTGGTATAAGACATGTCTAACTACATCGTACCTCTCAGTTTATCCCCCCATGACCGGGATAGCAACATTCCATACTTTGGGGGGATGTCTGCAACTACCACATCCATTACCACGATCTTCGCAGGAATTTGAACCAAGGTGATGCATAGGTCCTTGATCAAACCAATACATCTAACTTTATTGAAGTTGAACGAGTGTAAATCCTTGTAAGGTCTGGTGATCTCCAGTCCCAGTTTCTCCATTACTGCTTTGGGCATCAGATTGTGGGAAGCACCCGAATCCAGCATAGCATTATGCAAGATCAGATCATGTATGTTTAGACTGATATAAAAAGGAGCGACCTCACCAGTATCATCTCGACCATCTACTTCAGGTCCGAACAAAAGTTTGGGTTGATCATCTGTAAGGTTCAGGGTATCTGAATGATTCACTGATCCTATGGTTAAGGCCTTCGTGCCTATGTCAGGTTCAATGGTCAGTGCTTTAATCACCTGTGAACGATAAACGTCTTTGTTCATCAACTCGGTAAGTGGGATGGGAATTTTTACTTTGGCCAATACCCCCTCAAGGCTGAAGGGTGTAGGAGCTCTTCCTTGGCTCATCAATTCTGGTTTGTCCACCATGCTCTTCTGGCTAGAAGTACTTGGTGAGTCAACAGGTGAAACCTCGGGCTGTGACGATCTTTTCAGAATAGTAAGGTTTTTCTTGGTAGGAGCTTCAACAGTACTCTTCTCAGGAATCTTCTCGGTAGATGGCTCAGAGGCTTTCTTGGTTTCGACCACCTTCTTCGTTTCAATCGTCTTTTTTGGGGAACTCCCTTCTGTCTTTTTACTCCGCAAATTATACTGTCGGTGTACCTCCAAAATGGCATTTTCGAATGCCTATTGTTTTGCATCCTCAGCTTCTTCACTTACTTTTGTTTGATTGAGAAGGAAAAGTTCTTTCTCTTCTTGGGTAAGGAAAATAGCTTCGTTATCGTGAATTCCCATGAGATTTATGTGGGTATCCTCCAATTCCTCAATCACTTCCTCCCCTTCATCAGCATAATTTTCTTGCAGAGGAGGTCTAATTTTCTGATCCAGACCTCTCTGCTCTCTTTGATCCCTAGGATCTCTCTGTCTGATTTGAGGAGGGTTTCTGCTGAAGTTAGGATTTCGAACTTGAGGAGCAGGTGGGTTGTCTCTTGGAGGATTTTTGTCTGACACAGTAAGTCTCTCCATCATTCTCTCCACTGCCCTGGCCAGAGAATCCAATTTGGAATCTGAGTTTGACATGGAAGGTTCTTCTTTAATTGTGACTCTCTTCTCTGATCTCTGACGTGACCTTTTTGCCAACAAATTGGCCTCAACACTTATTGCGCTTTTCTGCATGTCTTCCAGGGTGGTAGAATTTCTTTCCATTAGTTGGTATGACATGTCAGCGTCAAATCCATCGGGGAATTTTATCAAGGACAAACCCTGTGGAGGTTTGATTTCAGCTGGGATTGCGTTGTACAGGTTAGTGAAACGAGTACAGTAATCTTGCACTGTCTCACCTTTATTTCTTTTAATACTTTCGTATTCCGACAATATTTGGAGAGGGTTTTTCTTTACCTCCCATCTGTCTAGAAAACTCCTTTGGAATGCAGTAAGGTCAAGGACTGAGGTGGCGCGCTACCCTTTGTACCATTTTTTAACGTCACCTGTCAAACTTTGGGCAAACAGTCTCATTTGAACATCAGCCTCATCTACTTCATGCAGATCAAAATAATCATTCATTTTATCAACATGTTGTTGTGCACTCAAAGGTCTTGTTGCATCGAGTTGTGGAAGTCTCGTTTGGTAGTCCTAGGGCATGGCATGAAGAGGTGGAGTCAACACCAAGGGAGCATATCAAGCTGCCATGATGTGTGGAGGAGGTGGGACAACAACCTGGATGATCGGTGAGGTAGCGACCGAAGACGAGGATGAGGAGGGACTGGATAGTACTGAGGGAGTGATTTGTGGTTTAGCAGTGGGAGACAAAACTTCAGGAGTTCGAGGTTGTAAGATGGTTGGGTCAAAAATGATTTCAGTCACAAAACTATCGGATCGTGTTCTCACCAGGATCTGTTGTGGAAAGGTATCAAGGTCATGGTTTTGAAAGGTAACAGGTTCCCCTGAAAAAAAAAGGGACTTATGCAAAGGAGTATGACTCACTGAGCCTTCAGCTAGGGCCTTTTTCCTGAGCAACTATTCAGGGTTATGTATCACTATCATAGGTTCTAGGTATGGATGAGATCGAGTATAAACTCTCTTGGGAGCCATAAATCTTTTTGGTTTTTTATATATATACTTTTTAGTTTTATGAGTCCGAAAATAATATGTACAAAGTTCAATCAAACTCTAAACATTACTTTCTTCTCAAATTTGCAATATTCCAGGAACAAACTTTATTTTTAGAGAAAAGAAAACGTGAAATTATAAATTTTTAGTTCTTTCCCCAGTGGAGTCGCCACTATGTTAGCAGTTGGTAAATTTCCTAGAGGTTGAAATAGAAGAAATCTACAAAGGTAACTTTATCCAACCACTTTTGAAGCTGGGATCCAGCCCTTCCAACTTCAGAGAGGGATCTCTCTATATGATTTAGCTATGTTTCCAATTTTAGATATTAGGCTAGGTAAAGAAATAGGTCGGTTTTGTTGTCAAAGTGTTTTTTGAATTGGTTGAGACAGTGTACACATCCATTGGGCTATGGGGTCTATGTTTAATAAAATATGAAATACAAACCAGAAACGCAAAGGGAAAACTTTCACAGGGCGAGATAATATAATCGTTGGATCTTTTAGTAGATTAAATGATGATTAGTAGAAAAGGTGAGAAAGATACTTTCAACAAAGAAGTAGTTAAGAATTCCTTTATTGAAAACACCAAAAGAAAAACACTAAAATCTTATTAGTCAGAAACATGGTATACGAGATAAATCCTGCAACATTCGTTACTCTTAAATATTTGATTCAGAAAATAGTATGATAACAAAGTGAGAATAACATTCAACTTAGAGAAAAAACATCACCAGTGAATACACACAAGAATCCTATAAAAGTGCCTCCTTTTTATTAATGGAAGATCTCTTAAAAAATATTACAGTCTGAATATCGTCAGGGTGTAAAGATCAACAACCCTCAATACTTCGAAAGGTGAAGTATTTATAACTCAAATTATAAACGTTCCTGTCATAAATGACCAGGACGTGCTAAATCTATTTTTAGCCTAACTAATTTAACAAATTTCCTAAATCTAGGAACTGCTTGATGACTTGGTGTAACTACATGCTGATTTCTAGGTAGACCGTTGATGAAGCCTTTGCACGACCTCATCTGACTGGACAACTGACTGGACCTGGATAACTCATCTGCTAATTGATCAGATCGCAGAGTTCCTCCCATTTGAGATGACTGGGCACGTTGACTTTGAGCAGTCTTCAATACACTTCGTCCATTTCTGTATACTTGGCGAATGTAGGCTTGGTGAGGAATATGTATCGAATCTCATGTTGGATACTGATGTCCCACTGAAGGGCATCCAGGAATTCCTTGCCGGTGATGCTCCCTTGAATCCTTGCAAAATTTGTACTGTCCTTAGACACATCTACCAACCTCTTCTTGTAATCTGGGAGTGTCATCAATTTATCATTAATAACCTTCAGACCAGGTAGACCTTTCTTCTAGAGAGCCTCAATCTTACTGAAGAACCTTGGTACCCTCTGGTCCATGGCCTGAACCTTTTCTTCCAGCTAAATCATTAGTCCTCTCTTGGTCAAAACTCTTTTGACCTCAAGGATGGTCTCTGTTCTATCTTCAATCTTCAGCTCTTCCAGCTCCTCCCCGGTCTTAGAATTGAGGAACTTGATGATCTCGTTTTTCTGTGTTGGCCTATCTCCCAATTCTACTCTGATCTTCTCAATGGCTTGTTTGCTCCTCTGGACTAACTCATTCTGCTCAAACATGATCTGGATCATGGGCCATATCTCATTCATGGACTTAGTGATGTCTGCCCATACACTCTCTTTAACCTTGGCCAATGTCTTTCCTTCCACTGTTTGTTTCTGGAGCTGCTGTAACTCCTACTTGAGCTGCTCTGTTACCTACTTTTCCTTGGATAGACTTGTCTGGAAGGAAGATTTGAGTTCCTGCAGGTTCTCAATCTCCTTTTTTAGCCTGCTGATCTCTGTCTTCTGCAGGTTCATCCTTTCCATGGACTCAGCCAGATCAACTATCTTCTCCTAAGATGTCAATGGAGTCATAGACGAGACTGCTGTCATTGATGTTGTGCTCACTCCTGCAATTGGGATAGCACTCAATGGAATGAATTCCATTAGCTTCAGTTGCTCTTTCTCCTTTAATAGTTTCTCCATCTCAGCTTCCATTTCTCTAAGTTGTGCGTTCTGCTCCATGAGCAGCTTGAGCATCTCATCCTTCTCGCCTTCTTTCTTTGCTATCTCCTTCGCTTGCGAGTCCTCTATGGGTGGGAGCTTCAGCTTTTTCCTCAAGGAGGCAATGTCAACATTTTTCTTCTTTATCATTTCCTCCGCTCCTTTGACGTTTGAAGGGTCATAGCCGATCTTGAGGACCAACTCCTCCAAAGTTTTGATTCTATTGTCCTTTGCAAAGGACGATATCTTCTCTATCTTTAATTGTGTTTGAACATTGTTCAGGGACACCTGGAATTTTGATGCAACAGTAGAAGCATGTGCCAGAGTGTAGAAAACCATTTCCCCTGTTTGCTTGTGCATATTTATCTGATCGACTGGGTGCACGTCCTTCGTATGGAATTTGAAGGTGGCCCTCTTGTAGTCAGTGATCACCTTGGGATCATGCACCTGTGCCTGGAGGAAGGCCATGTGCATTCTACCTTTCTCTGTGTCAAATGCAGACAACAACCTATGCTGCGTTGTCGACGTCTGCTTCCAGGACTGAGTGCAAGTACTGTTGGTAAGGTTCTGGTTCTTTTTCTTGATTAGTTCATACTTCTCGAAAATGCTTAACTTGGGCCCAGTCTTGCCTGGATGAGTGTTCAAAGTGGAGTCAGTGGTTTTATTTGGCACTACTAGGGTAATTTCCTTATGGAGTCTCAAACCGAATGGTGGAATAACAAACTTTGACACTGTGGTAGGCAGGGTTTCTTTTTCTCCAGTCGGGCTAGGAACTGATGAAGTCTTAGGCCTTTTGGTATGTAGCTGAAATTCCTCGAAAGATACCTTAGTGACAAGTGGAGATAAATCCTGCCTCAGCCTCTTCTCTTTTGGGACCTGTGGTGTGGTCGTTGGTGGCACACTAGTCGGGGGAACCTGCTGTTCCACTTCGACCAAGGTGTTAGGCTCCCACACTGTCTGATTTGAAAATTTTTCCACCTCAGGCTTAGGCACATGAACATACGGGATGTTTTTGTTCTTCACCCGCATTTCTGAGATGATCCCACATGGATCATAATGCCATGGGAAACTCATGAAGAATTTCATCTCCCTTAGCATCCTGTCTGCTTCTTCCCCGGCGCCATGACTGTTGCAGATGAAGGAGCCAATCTACCCCTCGATTCTAAGATGTTGCTTTTTCTTCAATGATACAAAATGAATATCATCTGAATTTATAATCTGCCTTATATATTCTAGAGAAAAGATTCTGACAGGAAAATACTTGGGCAGCTTATACAGTGCAAATTCGCACCCGTATACCCTGATCTCAGTATGATTTTGATACAGGTACCAATCCCCGGTCTTTGTGTTGTCCGAGAGATGCAGGATTCTCTGGACTTCGTCATTTATTCGAGGCTCGGGCCTGTCGCTCAGCATACTTACCATAGGGTGGTAGAACTGATCTATGAACACCTTGAAACTGTACTCCATGGAGTTGTGCTTGAGCAAGGAAGTCCATGCTGTGACTGCCTAAGGTTTACCATCTTCATCCATCTTCTGCATGGAAAAACTAAATTATTCTGCCTATAAAAAGATGAACAAGTAGGCTAGTATTGATGAATATCTGAACATGCCTTCCATGCTAAAATTCATGAACTGTTCGTGAATATTGTCTGCCAAGAATGTGCTAAAATCAAACTGGGTGGTGGGATTTTCATCAGTGGAGAAAATGGATAGAAAACCCAGAATAGGCTCATCTACCCACTGGTCGGAATAGTATCCTAACAAAGCACAAAGGGAGGAGATGACATGGTTTCCCTTAGTTGAGAACATGGAGGATGGGTAAGGAGGGTTTGTGGAGGGAAATTGAGCGGATGTGGGAAGGAAAAGCTCGAATATTTGAGCTCTTTGGGGAAAAGTCATTTTCTGGTACAACTCTGTAAGGATTTCCAGGTTGAAGGGAGACACAGAGTCGGCTCGGGGAATTTGCATCATCTGGTCTATGGCTTTGGGTGTGATGAGGAACAGGGTCTCTCCAGACGAGGAGACAAGGGCTCTTTTCTCAGGGATATAATGAGCTTGACACTTGAGAGCAAACTCGGGAAAATGATGGATCTGAGGGAAGAGGTAGAGGGGTAAATTGGACTACCAGAGTCCAATTTCATCACTCTGGTCCAGGAACACTTCCCTGAGCCATGACTGGAGGTACGAGAAATCAAAATCACATTTGGTATCTGCGATTAACCAGTCTTTTTTGACTAGTGGGATCCTGTCCAGGTCGACAGGAGGCGGAAGAAACAGATTCTCCTCTCTTTCAGCTGGTTTGGACTTTGGTGCCATTTTTGCAATAGTACCTGCAATAAACACAACGTTAGTGGGGGTTACTGACTGTGGATGAGGGCGATGGAATGTAATGGAGGAATAAGTGGTGAATTTCTCTGGTGCGATGGGTGAATAGAAAATGTAAGGTAAATAACAATGGTTTTATTTAAACTGGGGTCGGTTGGGCGCAGGAGACAGGTCAGCTGGATAACGAATAGGTTATTCAGTAATAAATGGACAACGGGTCATTTGGGGGTGAGATGGTAGGTGACGGTGGATGAAAGATACGGACGGGTGACGTGGTGGCTAGGGATTGGAGGTAAAATTCGTAATAAGGGGCTTTCCATGAGTGAAAAGGGGGAGGGGACTGACAACAATTATGGGATGTGACTAAGTCGGGAAGAAGTGGAAGGTGACTTCCATAAGTTACGTGGGTCTGTCAGATAGCATATGGTGATGGGACATCGAGGCAAATAGATTGATGCCACGTATAACAAGGGACCCACCAGAGGGAGATTACCATTCCGGACCCCCCCCCCCTCAGTTAAAAGTAGATCATCCAGGGGGGTCCGAAATCCATTTTGGGCCATTGATATGTGTGCTTGTATCTGGGCCGCAGATCTAAGTACGCTCTTTATCACTCATTCCGGACCTGCCCCCCCTCCATTAAAGGTAAAACGGATGGGGGGGTACAGAATCCAATATTTACCATTGATTTAAGTGCTCAACCCTGGGCCTTCCAGATGCGTGCAAATTTTATCAGCGATTCCAGACCCCCCCCACCCCTGGTTAAATGCAGAATGATCGGGGGGGGGGTCCAGAATGCTCTGTACACCGTAGATATGAGTGCCATGATCATGACCATCGATAGGTGTAGGAAGCATAAATGGGGAGCGGAGAATACATGCGTTGGGAAAAACTTAGGATAAATGCATTTTATGGGTTTTTTCCCCAAACTTTTCAAGTAGACACCACCATGGGGCTTCGACCAAACGATCTTCTAAGAATATGAAACATGGCGCAACATTGACATCAAGATGGTTTTATTGGAATGGAACAATAAAACAAATAGCCTACATACTAACCTATCTTCCTATGACAATTAACCTAGATTAAACTGTTGGGTTAAGAATTTACTCTACCCTGGGGCTATCTGACCAAGATTAGACAGTCTGTCCAGATTTATTCACTAATCTAACCTGGACACTTTAGCTAAGATTAATCTGTTTAGCCAAATTAATTCACTACCCTATCAACATCAAATTTAAAAAGAACTTGGCCATGCTTGAAAGGTATGGACCAAGTTACTATTATTTCATGGGGCTTTTATTGCAATTCTTTTATGCCCTCTTTTCTTTCTTTCTTTTCTTTTTTCTTTTTCTTTTCTTTTCTTTTCTTTTTCTTTTCTTTTCTTTTTCTTTTCTTTTCAAATTATTTGTAGAATGAAAAATCATTTGTCAACAAAAACACTAGAGACAGATAATATCCCAGTCACCAGTTGATCCTATAACTTATAGGGTGATAACAGCCTACTTATTGACTGTTGATTATTTCTTGGTCTCCTTAGTTGTATGTGTCTAGACTTAATTTGGCAATTTGCAGTCTGTGAAGGATTATTACTTGACTGTATCATTCTTTGTTGTGGGAAGTATTTATTCCTTTGAAATCTTAATTGCTCATGTCTAAGTCTTAAGGAACAATTTACAACTTTGTGACCAAAGTTAGAACAGTAGAAACAATAGCCATAGAAAAATTCTTTGTACCTGGAAAAAGGTTGTCTTCTTTGAGCAAATCAATTTCTTTCTTGCTGATGACGTCTTTCAGTAGAGAGAGCATTGTTTCTTCGTTCTACAGATTCAGTCCTCGCACCTTTTTCTTTACTAGTCCTGGGCAGCTGATTGTCTTCCTTTGTTTCTGCAGGTTCGTTATTGTCATTGGTTGTACTTTTGACAAACTTGATGGGTTATTCATTTCCTGGCTTCCCACTACTTGATCCCTCTTCATAACCCAAACCAGTTTTTAGCTTTGGATTCCTTTGCTGATTCAGAATGGTGGCTAATCCTTCTGAGGCTTTGATACTTGATAGATTTTGATTATACAAGGCTTGAAACTTCTCCATTTCTTTCCTTGTTTTCACTACTTCTTTTTCTAATGATTCACATATTGCCTTCTTTTTTGATAGCTGTTGTTTCATAATCTCTTCAATTTTCTTTGCCTCTTCCAATTCTACTTTTAGTAGGACAAGGTCTTTATTGGGTTCTTTACTGTCTTTCTCGAACTGTATCAACAATTGTCTTTGCTTTCTGTTCTTGATTCTTAGTCTGTCAATCTCTTCCAATGCACTGATCAGTTCTCCTTCCATGTCAACCACAACTTCTTCTTCATTAACATCACTCCC
>ML779982.1:84840-125464 GCA_009831015.1 Picea engelmannii
GACAACTGAGAGGGGGGGTGAATCAGTTGTTACCGTGCTTAAACAATTATGCTTCTTTTAAAATCTTTACAGGGCACTCAATGATGATCACAATAATGGGAAATAAACAAAGGCACATTCAGCATCAGTCACATATATGAGAAAACAAAGATAGATAATTCCCGAGGAAACCCATACAGGGTAAAAACCTCTTTTTCTTTATATGATAAGTATTATCTACATTCTTTACATTATCATACATATGAGCACCAACTCATTGTGAGGCTACAACCTCTGTCTTTGCAAGCTGCAACTTGCTGAGAGCACCAACTCTCTGTTTTCTCTAGCACCCACTAGAAGGAAGCACCAACCCCCTAGTTTCTCTAGCACCAACTAGAAGGAAGCACCAACTCCCTGGTTTCTCTAGCACCAACTAGAAGGAAGCACCAACTCCCCGTGTTCAAGCACCCACTTGAACCTTTGAGGACACCAGTCCTCCCTAGCACCTCCCAACCACCCTGAATTGTAAGTTCTTTGTTACTAAAACTTATTACAACGATATAAAATTATTCAATGGATTACCAACCCTGTCATTGTTTTGTTACACTGCTCTGCCCTATTTGCATCAGTGTCTTCTACAAACCTCTATAACTTTCTATTTTTCGGCCTTTTATGCTCTATGCGCCATATCCATTCAATGCACCATTCCTCGACTGTGCATTTCTGCTCCTGCGTTCTGCCTCCTTGTACACACCTCAATTCTCCTCCACAGTGACAACAACCCCAATCTATTCCTTTTTCCCCATTCATATCATCCCTGTGCTCCTTTTGCATGCCATATTTTCGTCCCTCTGCATGCTCACACCCCCACACATCTCCTCCACATCTCGAGTGATTTTTTTTTAACATCGCAACTCTTCATCTTCTCTGGTGGTTCCCACCACGCGTTCAACATCACTAGGTGTTCTGCTGAGACTCCTAAACCTCTCTGGCAGTTGAGACTCCTCGTCTTCTCTGGAACAGTCGAGCTTATGCCTTCTATTTCAGTTACAGACTTCAACGCTCATCCATCTATCAATCCCCCTAAGAATCGTCTTGCTTCACTGGACGAAGCTTAGAGACTCTTCATCTCCTTTGGCGATCACATAGAGGTCTCTTTGAATTCTCTGGTAGAGACCATCAATGGTTTCTAGCAGTTACACTGCAAGGCACAAAAGTAGCCCTACGATCTTGTTCAACTTCACTTGCACCGTTGGATTGAATTCATAGAAACTTGCGTTTACTTCGCCATTTCGCACTTCCGCATTTCGGGATCCCTGTGGTAATGATTTCATTACGCTCCATGTCCCGATCCCTAAAACTCCAAAATGGAGCCTATCTGAACTAGCTCCTTCCTTCATCTTTCGCCAATGTGACCAATGGCTGCAGCCACAGATTGAGCCTAAACGTGTTTCGCATTTCAACATTTCAGCACTCCCATGGTAGAGTCTCTTGACGCTCCATGTCCCGATATCCGAAGCTCTGAAATGGAGTCGGATCAATGGTCCACACTCTAAGTGATTCGACGGTCCCGATGTCTTCATGATTTCTCATATCGCAATTTCGGGGTTTGCGACTTCGGGACTCCTATGGTAGGAGTTATTTGACATCTCCATCTCCCGATTTCTGAAACTTCGAAGTGATGTAAACCTACTGACGTTACACGTGGATTGACACGTGTCGAATAATTTCCACGTGTCACTTTGATTCGTGACTTACATGTGCCTGAAATGTTGAATCCGCTTGACACTTGTCATTGCCTGGTTGTGCCACGTGTTCTTAGTTGACGTGGTTTGCTGACGTGTCTTGTTTCATGATTTCACATTTTGGCACTTCAGGACTCCTAATGTTGAGAGTCTCCGACTTCTCCATCTCTCAATTTCCAAAACACCGAAATGGACTGGGATCAACGGTCCAGATCAAACCTTGATCTGACGGCTCAGATTAAGTCGCGATTTCACATATCGCGATTTTGGGATTCCTGTGGTTAATATTATTTGACATCTCCAACTCTCGATCCACGAAAATCTGAAATGGACTGGGATCAACAGTCCAGATCAAACCTTGATCTAACGGCTCATATTAAGTCGTGATTTCACATATCACGATTTTGAGAGGTTAGGGAACCCTGTTCCTTTGACTCTCCAGTCAGCGAAATGATGAGCTTTCCCCACGTGTCTTGCCTGAAGATGGACGGTCCTCCTTATTTGGGGATTTTGTGAGCCCGCTACTCCTTGCAATTAAAGAATGTGTAGGTTCTCTTTGATCTAACGATCACGGTTGCTGCTCTTCCCTGATTATCACTGCGCTGTTGATCATTGCTGCTGTACTCAAGCCATCATCGTTGTTGTACTTGTCATCAATGACAAGCATATGTTGCCTGTAAAACATGCCAACACCCCGAGCTACCGCTCGGTGTGGAATGTTGCACGTAACTAGGAGGGGGCATACCTGGACCCCCTAGGAGCCCCTTTGGAAGCGCCTGGCGCACACGACACAAAGAGCGCTACTAGAGGGATCGTCAGATGTAGTTGTCGAATCTAACGTGCCCACACACACACACATGAAAAGAATATAACACATACCCAACACAAATGTCATGCAAAATGCAGGTTGCAGGTGGTTGAGACTCATGACAAAGGAATTACCCCTGCATCCAAATGATTAAAGTATTATATAAAAAATAAATAAGGGTGCACGGGAAAGACACACTTGGGTAGGAGAAGGAAAAAAATATCAACATACCCTCCTGCCTTAGTGTCTCTGTGTTGCTTTCCTAATAGGTTAGGTCATGGCCCTCTTATTTTAGTGGGGTAAAACAAATATTTTTCGCTTCTCCTATGTTATGGACATTGAAATAAAATTCTAACCATTGCAATCAATGATTCAACTTAATAACATCAATCTCATCTTTGTAGGGTTTGATGTCCACTTCTGCATCCATTTTAAATAGAGGTTGTGAAGAAATGATGACACTTGAACTTGGTTTCTGTTAGCTTTTTATCTTGGGAGGTACTCCACCTGTTTTGTCTTGTATGCGGATGTTACCTCATATTTACACTGCCAGGCACTTAACTTTGTAATAGTTTTTTTAAAGCTGTTTTAAGTGGTTCTTTTATTAAAGTGACTTTTTAGTAAAGTGCACCTTCTAATTTTAAAGTGAATTTATTTTCATAAAACACTTATGTAATAAAGTGAAATCACTTTAATATTTCAAGTGATTCATTTTGGAGGGAATGGATCATGACCCTTGATCTTGAAAAGGACAAGATCTAATCTTGGCCTTTGGATTTAGGGTTGGGGAAGGTGAAAAGACACTTTGGGGGGAAAATGTCATTTTCAGTTTATAAAAGAATGCATTGGGTAGTGTGCAAGACATGTTGAGAAGACATCGGGAGGAGAATGAGAGAGATTTTCTGAGTATGCTTGAGAGAGGAAAGTGAGTAGCAAAGAGGGCATGTTTTCCAAGGAAGGAGGGCACAAATCACAAGAAAAATTTTCTATGAGTTTTGGGCCGAATTTTTTTTCTACTGTGGGAGGTTGTACTATATAGTTTCGTACAGTCCATACGAGTCTGTACAGCCATATGGATTTTGGCACGAAAATCACGACATTTTGGGCATGATTTTTGAGGCAGAGTTTAGACTTATGTTCGTTGTTTTTGGGTTGTACGGAACAATCCATACAACTAACTGTTGGCACAGAAAACGAGGTACAAAAGAGGTCGTACAACAATATGGATTTGGCACGCTTTTTGAGGTAGAATTTATTGGGAATGTTTTGTGCTGTGAGGTATTTCTCTTGGTTGGAAATGTGGTTTTGCTTCTGTAATGTACTTTTCTGAAAGATGAATAATAGATCTCTCTCTCTCGTTGGGTTTCCCCACATTGGGGTTTTCCCTAGCATTTTCCTAAATTTCTGTGTGTTATGGGTTGATGTCCACTGTGTTTTTTCCACTGTTGTTTTGCTTAGCAATGTGTATTTCTGCTTATGGTAATTTCTGAATGTGGGTTTATAGCATTTACGAATTTTATGAAGACAATTATCTTTAGGTTGCTAAGTGTATGACATAAATTTCATTTGTTGATTTTTATCATTAAAAATCTACATGGTATCAGAGCTTTGTCTTTGATAGTGGGTAGTGTGATTTTTTTGGTGAAAGGGTGTGATTGTTTTCCTTGAGTTGTGACAGGGAATATGGCTGTAAGCATTAGATATGAGGATTAGTTGGATGACATTTCCAACTATTTGCAGTGGAAGGTTCGATTGTCAGTTGTTCTCAAGGATAATAAAATTTATAACTATGTCAGCTCTATTGTGGAAGCTTCCGCAACAGGTCCTGTTGCTTTGGACTTGCATGAGGTCAAGAAAGCCAAAGCTCACAGGATTATTTCTGATGGGGTGAAGGATCACCTTATCCCACACTTGGCTAAGAAAAAGATTGCCAAGGAGATGTGGGATGCACTTAAAAACTTGTTTGAGGAGAAGAACGAGAACCAAAAGATGGCCTTGAAGGCTAAGTTGCATGATACCAAGATCGGTAAGGAGGAGAGTGTCTCTTCTTATCTTACCCGGGTGGCTCAAGTAAAAGATGAGCTGACAACTGTTGGAGAGGTCACTACAGATTCTGAGTTGGTGAGAATAGCCTTAAAGGGCTTCACCAAAGAATGGGAAGTATTCGTGAAGTGTGTGGTGGGGTGAACAGAAGATAGACAAAGTTGATGAGAATGTTGCTCTTACTGCTAAGAGCAAGAAGAAAGGAAGTTATGAAAGGGACTTGAGTAAAGTCAGATGCTATTGTTGTAACCATTTGGGGCACCTTGCCTCTCATTGTCCTGAGAGGAAGAAGAAGAAGAAGGAGTTAGAGGGGCATGAGACAATTGCTACAACAACCATGGAGGATTTTTCTTCAAAGTTCGACAAGGAATTTTCTTTGGTGACCCTAGTTTCCAGTGTTGACAGCAGAGGATTTGGAGGTGATATCATATGGATTGTGGATAGTGGAGCCTCTAGCCACATAACAAGAATCTAGTGAGTATTCCTAGATTTCACAGAGATTGGTCCTGGCCGACAAGTGGTAAATGAAGGTGGTATGGCAAAAACTGTACGTGGAGTTGGGAATGTTAGATTCCAACTTGAGTTTGGGGGACTCTTGGAGCTTGATGGAGTTCTCCTTGTTCCAAGGTTGAGGGTTAACTTGTTCTCAGTCTCAGCCTTGGAGGATGTAGAATATTGCATATTTTTCAAGAGGGAACATGTCTTTATCTACAGGCAGGGAGTGGACCCGATAGAGCTATAGCTGATTGGTAACCGGCTGCACAGGTTGTATATGTTGAGAGGACAACCTTCGATGTATGATTCAGCATTGAATGAGGAGTGTGAGGAGGCTTCTAAGACCGCGGTGTCCCTAAGGATTCAATATTGCATTTCGAGAGAAGTGAGCGAGTCTCTTCTAAGCATTGGCAGGAGGCTTAGCTAGGTTGATCGAACCAATGCTCAAGATGAAGTGAGCCCAAGGATCCAAGATGTTGCCAGGAGAAGATTTTCTTGTTCGAGTTTTCTGCAGGTGTTGAGGATGGCTCAAGGTTCAGAGGGAGCTCCTACAGAGCATAGTGTGATGGAACCAGATGATAGTGGTGGCAGCGAGTACTTCTCACGTTAAGAGGGAGTGCTAGCTTTTTATCTTGGGAGGTACTCCGCATGTTTTGTCTTGTATGCAGATGTTACCTCATATTTACACTACCATGAACTTAACCTTGTAATAGTTTTTATAAAGTTGTTTTAAATGGTTCTTTTATTAAAGTGACTTTTTAGTAAAGTGTACCTTCTAATTTTAAAGTGACTTTATTTTCATAAAGCACTTATGTAATAAAGTGAAATCACTTTAATATTTCAAGTGATTCATTTTGGAGAGAATGGATCATGACCCTTGATCTTGAAAAAGGCAAGATCTAATATTGGCCTTTGGATTTAGGGTTGGGGAAGGTGAAAAGACACTTTGGGGGGGGAAATGTCATTTCAGTTTATAAAAGAATGCATTAGGTAGTGTGCAAGACATGTTGAGAAGACATCGGGAGGAGATTGAGAGAGATTTTCTGAGTATGCTTGAGAGAGGAAAGTGAGTAGCAAAGAGGGCATGTTTTCCAAGGAAGGAGGGCACAAATCCCAAGAAAAATATTATGTGAGTTTTGGGCCGAATTATTTTTCTGCTGTGGGAGGTCGTACTATACGGATCCGTACAATCCGTACAACCATACGGATTTGGCAAAAAATCGAGGCATTTTGGTCACGGTTTTTGAGCCAGATTTAAAACTTTTGTTCACTATTTTTGGGCCACACGGAACAGTCCATACAACTAAATTTTGGCACAGAAAAAAAAGGTATGAAAGAGGTTGTACAACAAAACGGATTTGGCACACTTTTCGAGGCATAATTTATTGGGATTGTTTTGTGTTGTGAGGTATTTCTCTTGGCTGGAAATGTGGTTTTGTTGCTGTAATGTACTTTCCTGAAAGCTGAATAATAGATCTTTCTCTCTCTCATTGGGTTTCCGCACATTGGGGTTTTCCCTGGCATTTGCCTAAATTTCTTTGTGTTATGGGTTGTTGTCCACTATGTTATTTTCACTGCTATTTTTCTTAGCAATGTGTATTTTTGCTTATGGTAATTTTTGAATGTGGGTTTATAGCATTTAATGAAGTTTATGAAGATAATTATCTCTAGGTTGCTAAGTGTATGAAAAAAAATTCATTTGCTGATTTTTGTGATTAAAAATCTACAATTTCTATTTCTCTGGATCCTTTTTCGGCTCTTCATTATCTCCGGATTTCTCCCCTGATCCAACTTATGAGTTAGAGACACCAACCTCCCCAAAAGGTCCAAAATTGTTCTTTAGATCCACCATGAGGAGGGTCGTGTTGCAAGATATATCAATGCCTTTTTCTTCCAACTTAAAAATTCTCTCCTCCACCTCATCCCAAGGGTTGTTATGATTGGGCTCATCCGCCATGGGTAGGGTTTTGAAACTTCATTCTTAAGACAATTCCTAGATCTTAAAACTTTCCACAAAACCTCAAAGAAAACTACTTTGATACCAAGATGATATGTAAACTACCATGGATATTCCACTAGAATAGTTTATCACAAAATATCTTCCAATATTTTGAAATATTTTATTATGCAGTTTATTACCTTAAATATTATATTTAATATTACCAATGCAACACTGAAAATTATGGAAATAACTGAAATCAAAATGAAAGAAACGGGGAAATGAACACACCCGGGGAAATGAACACACCCACGGAAATGAACACAAGATGTTACCTAGGGAACCCAATATAGGAGAAAACCTAGCTATAAGGTGAGGCCTATGCTCTGCTTTCTTTTCTTAGTTGTGAAATGCAAGTACAAAGAAAGAGGCACCCACTATGAAGTTTCCATAGACATTGTGGCTTCAATGGCTACTATAAAATCTTCTACCTCCTTCATTATACTTCAATATCCTACTCCTAGATGCTCTGCTCAGCTATGAAACAATAACAATACCAAAATAATGGAACTACTTCCCTTGCTAGTGGTACAATGTTTAACATAGACTAATATCCATCTAGGGTTAGGGTTAGGTTTTTTGCATGCCTCAACTCGCAATTATTGTTAGGGTTTTGGACCCTCTAGAATATTCTTTAAATTCCACATCTAATTAGCCCTACATGTTTGAGTAATGCGAATTGACATGGCATCCACTCGGTACCATGGTGGTCAATAGGTTAGGTCAACTTGTGGGAGGCACAACTTCTGCATACGAGCTCCGATTGAGGAGAATTTTGCACCTTTGGAATTTATTTGATGTGTAGAATAGCTTTGAGGGGTTGGGAGCTCTCCTCACAAATTTTTGACCCCAAAAAGTGCCATTTGATGCCTCAAAATGGCTTTGGTAGTTTCTGAACCCCAAATCACCAAACTAAAACCTCTCCTTAAAATGGGCCCTACAAGCCAATTCCTCCCATTTTTCCACCTGTACTAAGATAGAAGACAAATTATATAATGATCCATTCTGGATTGGTAATATTGTTATGTTTTCTGAACTCTTGTTTTCTGATACACATAACTATGTAGAACTATGTGACATTGGTCCAAAACTCCATGCCCTTTTGAGAATATATACACTCCAGAGATATTCATTATCTGGAATATGGAAATACATTCCAAATTTTCAATGTCAACATTTTTTTTTTTACAAATGTAAATAAAGTATTGTTGGTTGAGACTTAAAATAAAAAGTTTTAAAACTTAAAACATTCCTTGCTCCTAATTTTGGCATTGCTAGTTGAGAATCAATGATAATTTACATTACTTCTGCAGTTTTATTTTGCTGTGGATTCAAGACCCATGATGATGATGCCTTGCTTAGTAGTTAAAACCATTGGTCCTTGCTATGATCAAAATCTTATTGTAAAATTACTTTTTCATCACTGTTGCCCCATATAGAATTGCTTCAACAATGTTTTCATCATTGAAATCATGTTCACAAAATACATGAAGAATTGCTTTTTCAACTGGAGAATCCTTGCAAAATTCCCCTCATACCATCCTTTTAAATTTTCAGATAAACAAAAATATTTGTTCTTATATGAGATAACAACTTATTAATTTAGACCTTTCTTCCATTTTTGTTGTGTTCTCTATACTATAGTGTTAAAAATTGACACTTTGCCATGCTTATCAACAAAAAGACTATATATGGCTAGCTCAAAACTTGGACTGTAGGGATTTGAATTTTGTAGGACTTGATGTAGATTTGTCTATGCAAACGTGAACAGATTGGACAAAATGAGTGCAAATAAAATTTTATCAATTAAAACCATCTATTTCGGGACAGGATGTTTTAGGAGATTTTTCCTTAGCTCCTGGACTCTCTGTGGGCCTTGGCAATTGTCTTTAGGATGTGATATTTTGAGAGGATGAGAGTTGAGGAAAAATTACCCTTCAAAGGAATGAGAGTTTAGGAGGATCCACCATTCACATGAATAAAGGATGAGATCTCAAACCCACTGGACATCCTTAGAGGTTTCTCTATCGGAGAGTGATCGATGGAAGGGTATTTGAGTCTTCCCTAGATAGAACATTGCTAACATGTGCCAACACTTCATCATGGAGACTTTGGTTTTGGGGAGAATGAGGAAATCTCAAACCCCAGAGGTTTCTCTATCTAAGAGTGATCAATGGAAGGGTGTTTGACTCTGCCCTGGATAGAACACTGCTAACATGTGCCAACACTCCAAAGAAGTAGAGGCACTTCATCATGAAGACTTTGGTTTGGGGGAAAATAAGGAATCTTAAAGCAATGCAGATTCAGATACCCATTAGAAGGAAATACAAAAAACAGAGGAATCTGAAAGTAACGCTAATTCAGTTGCCCATTAGAAGGAAATAAGAAAAATAGAGGAATCTTAAAGCAACGCTGATTCAAATGCCTAGGTTGTGTACATTTTCACAATTGGATGGAAGCACCAAATTCCAGTCACACAGACACCAACCTGTATAATAGAGAACAACAATTCTCCCTTGCACCACCCTACCACCCTGGTTTCTCTGGCTACAACTAGATGGAAGCTACAACTCCCTGTGTTCAAGAACCCACTTGAACCTCTAAGGACAATAGTCCTCCCTAGCACCTCCCTAACACTCTAAAATATAAATCTTTTCTACTAAAACTTTTTACATTGATATAATGTTCATCAATGGCTTACCAGTCTCATCACTATTCTGTTACACTGCTTTTCTCTACCTGCATCAGTATCTTCCTACACACATGCCTTGCGCTTTTTGTTCTTCTACCTTTTATGCTCTGTGTGCCATGTCCATTCCATGCACCATTCCTCTTCTGTGTATTTCAATTGCTTCACACTGCCTCCTTCTACATGCCTGAATCACTCTCAACAACCCCCATATCTTCTTTGTTCTGCATTCTTATAGTCTCTGTGCACCTTGTGCATGTTATTTGCGCAATTCTTCTTCATTCTCTCCGCATGTCGAGTGCACTTTTTGATCATCATTAAAACTCTTCAGCTTCTCTGGCGGTTAAACCCATGCGTCTATCATCATTGGGTGTTATGCCAAGATTCCATAGCCTCTCCAGCAGTTGAGACTCTTCGTCTTCTCTGTCACAGTCGAGCTCATTCCCTCTGTTGCAGTTCCAAGCTCCAACAGTCTTACATCTGTCAATAGCCTCTATGAACAATCTTCATGCCACTAGAAGATGCCTCAAGACTCTTCATCTTCTTTGGAAATCACCCTGAAGTCTCTTTGAGTCCTCTGACATAAACCATCATTCATTTCTAGCAGTTACACTATGAACCTCCAAGAAAACGCATCAGCAACTGAATCATAACTGATCGATTAACTGTGAAGACCAACAATATCCCTTTGATCAAATTTCCAAGTATCCAACACCATTGGATTACAAGCATAGGGTCTCACGTTTATTTCCCCATTTCTCATTACAACATTTCAACATTCCTTGTGGTGAAGTGTTTCGACACTCCAACTCCTGGTATCCAAAACCTACACCAAAATTTGTTTTTCTCATTTCGGCATTTCGACATTTCAGCATTCCTTGCGGTGAAGTGTCTCAACACTCCAAGTTGTGATCACCGAAATGGAGCTTGGTTGCACTAGCTCCTTCCTCCATCTTCCACAGATGTGACCACTCGCTGTGACCACAACCTTATTTGAAACTGCATTTTTCAATTTTGCGTTTCGCTAATTTGTTGCGAGTCACTCTGACTCTTCCAACTCCCGATCACCGAAAATTTGAAATGGAGTCAGATCAAAGATCTTATCATGATTTCTAAACTTCATGGGCCTTCATCGTGTCTGTTTCAAGATTTTGGGGTTTCACATTTCACAACTTCGGGACTCTTGTGATGAAGAGTCTCGACTCTTGACTCCTCCAACTCTTGGTATCCGAAACTCTGAAATGGAGTCTTTGTTGATGTGTATGTTTTGGAATTTTGGCGTTTCGCATTTCGCAACTTTGGGACTCCTGTGATGAAGAGTCTCGAATCTTGACTTCTCCAACTCCTAGTATCCGAAACTCCGAAATGGAGTTTAATTCGTGGTTTGATGTGCCTGTTTTGGGATTTCGACGTTTCTCATTTCACAACCTCAGGACTCTTGTGATGAAGAGTCTCGACTCTTGACTCCTCCAACTCCCGGTATCCAAAACTCTGAAATGGAGCTTACGCTTCTGATCTTTCCATGCCATCATCGCTGCTGATCTTCCTTGCCTTCCTGTTTTCCATTGTTGTCTCCCAACTGTAAACATGCCAACGTCGCTACTATTCTTTCTTGTAACCATACCTTCGTCATGGTTGTTCTTGCCATCAATAACTGTAAGCAAGCTATCATTGTTGTTGTTCTTGCCAAAATACTTTTGGTGCCCGCCTGGCACATTCTTCCTGTACCCAAGCCATCATCGCTGCTGTACTTTCCATCAATGACAAGCATATGCTATCTGTAAAACATGCCAACAACCGGTACTCGATTCCCCGAATCCACGATCTCCTTGATTATCTCAAGGGGCCCAAATACTTCAGTAAGATTGATCTGAAGTCTGGATACCACCAGGTTCTAATAGAACAGACAGATATATGGAAGACAACCTTCAAGTCAAATGAAGGTATTTTTGAATGGTTGGTCATGCCCTTTGGTTTGAAAAATGCTCCAACAACTTTCATGAGTATGTTGGACGATATCCTACAACCTTTCACCAATAATTTTATAGTGGTGTATCTGGATGACATCCTCATCTACAACAAGACTTGGGTGGAACACTTGCAGCATATTTAGCAGGTTCTGCACACTCTACGGCAACAAAATCTATATTCCAACTTGGAAAAATGATCCTTTGGCATGGACAGGGTCCAATACCTAGGATACATCGTTGATCAACATGGTGTGCATGTGGATCCAGCCAAGATCTAGGTCATCCGTGACTGGCCATCCCCAACCACACTCACTGAACTTCAGAGCTTCTTGGGCCTTACCAATTTCTACTACAGGTTCATGTTGGGATTCTTCCATATTGCATGGGCCCTCAACCAAGTAACCAGGGGTGGTGGTAAGAAAAAAATTGTGTGGGCCCTGTCCTAACAACAAGCATTCGATGATTTGAAGCAATGCTTGTGCTCAACCCCAATAATTTCATTACCGAACCTGCAACAACCCTTTGAGATCGATACAGATGATTCAGACTATGTTGTGGGCACAGTTCTCACTCAGCATGGCCACCCTGTGGCATATCATAGTGAGACACTATCATATGTTGTCCATAAGTACCCTACTTACGACAAATAAATGTACTCCATTGTGCAATCTTGCCGCCAATGGAGACATTATATCCTTGGGAAGGAGACAGTCATCCACATTGATTATAAGCCACTGTAGTTCATGCATACACAAGGAAATGTGTAGAATGACTGCCATAAGAAGTGGTCCACATACTTGCATCAATTCCACCTCAACATCAAGTATAAAATAGAAGTACCAACAAAGTCATTGATTTCCTCAACCGACCTCCAGTCCTGGCACTCACCACGGTGCTAGACTCTTGCAGCCACGAGACCTACAGATGGCCCCACCTCTATGAGACAGACCCTGAATTCACCACCACCTACCAAATGTTGGGCGCAAACTCAGTTGTTGCTAATTTCCATCTTCAGGATGAGATGTTGTGCCATCTAGGCCATCTCCATGTTCCGTCAAGTGAGCGAGCGAAGCTGATTTGGGAAGCCCACTACAGTCGAGTGGTAGGACACTTCGTCATCGAAAAGACAGTGAAAGTGCTGCATAAACATTTCTATTGGACGAAACTTCGACAAGATGTCAGCAAGTATATCATGTCCTGCACTGCCTGCCCTATTTCCAAACTGACCACTAAGAAACAGGGCCTGTACACCCCTCTACCTACTACTGACAGTCTATGTGAATCCATCTCAATGGACTACATGTTGGGCCTTCCATCCACCAAGATGGGAAATGACTGTGTTTTTGTGGTTGTTGATCGCTTTTCCAAGATGGTGATTCTAGGCGCCTGCAAGAAGAGCATCACAGCAGAGGCCACTGTTAAGATCTTCCTTGAATGAGTCTGGGTACATTTTGGAATCCCACATATCATTGTCTCATATCGGGACATTCGGTTTCTTAGCACATTCTGGTCAAGCCTCTGGTCACTACTGGACACCAAGCTCACCAAATCCATTGCCTTCCACCCCGATACATACGACCAAAATGAGGTCGTCAATCAGATGATCATGCGTATCCTACGCATGTACAATTCCAAGAACCCCCGCACATGGGATGGGAGTCTTCCCTATATTCAACATAGCTACAACCAAGCCCTACACATCTCAACCGACCACAACCCCTTTCAGGTGGGGTTGGGATTCCAACCATTGGGTCCCATGGATGTTGCAATACCCCTTGCGGCCACCTTGGTCGACTCGTTACCTGCTCCAACTGAAGCTGACAAAGCCACCCAGTTCATTGAGAGGATATAGCACATCTGCCAACATGTTCAGGATATTTTACAGAAGTCCAATGCCAAGTACAAGCAACTCAATGATCAACACCGAGTGCCACCTAAGTTTAAGGTGGGAGACAAAGTTTGGTTGCACTTGCAGAAAGAACGCCTTACAGGGCTCCATTGTAAGCTTCATAAAATCTGTTATGGACCTTACACCATCACCAAGGATGTGGTTGATAATACTTTTGAGCTCAACATTCCCTCTTTCCTTGGCCTACACCCAGTGTTCAGCGTGGATCTCCTTCGACCATATTTCCCACCATTATTGGACACCTCAGAGATAAGAGAACAATTGACACCAAAAGAGCTCAACCTTGACTGCATGCAACATGAATCCAGTGATCAGATTTTGGACACATAAATCAAGGGCACTATCTAGCAAAGGATCCATCTTTATCGATTTGTCAAAGCAGGGTAGCTCCTGCACCAAGGAAAGTGGCTCACCTAGGGCCAAATTCAACAGAAATTTACTCATTTGATGGGGGAACTCAATGCAATGAAGACCATTGTTTCCTAAAGGGGGAGGATTGATCCATATGGATTTCGGTAGCCTCCCACTTATTCCAACTGACTCATTTTGGAAGTTTTCCGGTTTGGTAGTTTTTCCTAGTTTTTGGGTCCCCGACTTCTAGGGCCGTTTTGAGGCCCTAAACAACGTTTTTAGGGCTCACCATAGTCAAATTATCCTCAAAGTTAGAGTCTGATGACAACATGTGTATTCCTCGGATAGACCTTTCCAACGGGCTATCGTGTGCCTAAAACATAGATCATATGCAAAAGTTACGACCCCAGGAAGTTGATGCACTAACTTACCCCAACGGGGCCCACATGACTTTTTGCGCTTCATCTTCTAGGGTTAGGTTTTTGGATGTCTAGGGTTTTGGAATTCCTGTTTATTGTAAAAAAAGGCTTGGAGGGCCTCATGGTAACCATCTTCTTACGAATGAGCGCAACCACCACATCTCTTCTCATAGATAAGCCGCCACCATTCTAGCAAGCTTGTTTTCAGTCTGTATTTTACAGTTTCAACATATTTCCTTATTGAATAGAAGTCAGTTTTACTTTATCTCATTTATTGTTCCTTGTGATTTTGTGTTAAGCATAATAATAATCTGTATTCATTTCATTTTGCTCATAAAATCTGGATTAGTCAACCCTTGGAGAAGTTTGGAAGCACTGGAGATGTGGTTGAGATTGATGGTGAGTTAGTTGTCATTCATGTCAACAAGAGTGGTTTATGTCAGCAGATGTGATGGGTGCATTTGATGAAGTCTACATGAATCCATGGAGGTGTGGTTATGGGACTTGAATTTGGTTGAGGAATATGGATATGAAGGACAATGTAAATGTAGGTAATACACTCATAGATGGATATTACTCATCATGTCGTTTCTGGTAATAGGTGGTACGCCATGTGGTTCCTCACAATTAAGTTATTGCCTCATGAAGTTGGAAGCCCCGAAGAATGGTTAAGAAGCCCCTAATTGGTTACAAGTCAATAAATGAAAGGGTAAAGTGGTTGTAATAAGAAAGTACTAGAATCCCTAAGATTAAGGAGAGAGGTCACTAAGAAAGAGTATAAATACACCTCAAGAAGTCTCTCATAAGTATATACACATACATTGAATATCTATCTTGTGATAATATTGTGGTATAATATTTTGGTCTATTGGTGAATCTGACATCAAGTCTGAGGCAACAAATAAAGTGTGAAGAAAGAGCAAACGTTTCAGAGCTGCAAAGTGCTAGGGTTTTTCTGTATCCCTAATTAAGAAGGCCTTGTTGGGTTGTTATATTCTTTGCAGTGAAAGTCTAGTCGAGGTGAATCGATTGATGATTGAAGTCGAGGTGGATCGACAACAAGTCGGAGGACAAGGTGAGTCGACTGGTTAAACTCAAAGTCGAAGGTCGAGGAAGTTCAACATGGTAAAGGAATCAACAACAAGTCGAAGAGGTCAACCAACAAGAGGTCGACAGGTAGACATGTAGCAACTGATTGAAGACCGAATGAAGGATGAACGATAGTTGACTGGTAATATGACTTGGAGTTGACTGTAACAAAATCCTGAGATTTGCATGATTTGTAGTCAATGATATGCATGGATGTGTAACCATTTTTGGGTGCCAAGTCTTTAGGGTTTTTCCTGTTGTAAAGCCTATAAAGAGGCGTGTTGTAAGGCCATAAAAGCTAATGAATGAATGAATCGTAGGTTGCTAGTCATGTAGATGTAAGCTGGATTGGCTACAGGGTTGTTCTTATGCATGCAAGAGGGTATGATGTCAATTTTTTCTTAGGTTTGGACCAATTTTAGACATGTAACCTTTTATTGATATTGAGTAAGACAACACGAGAGAAGAATTCTCAAGGAATGTTGGTTTTCTTGGGTTTGGGTTTCTAGGGTAAAATCTATGTGTATTGTCTGATTGCTTTGTCATTTATGTTCTTGATTAAATTCTTCTTCTCCTCTGCTATGTTTAGTGTGGAATCATTTCTCATTTCCTGACAAGTGGTATTGGAGCTATGTTATGCTTTGACAAGTGTATCAGAGCTTGATTTACCAATCTTGAATCTGAGAACTAAACCCTAGGTACAATAAGAGTTGTAAATCATAAATTGTGTTAAAGATCATGGTAAACAATGGCGAGTAGTTCAAGAATAGAGATAGAAAAATTCTATAGCCAGAATTTTGAGCTTTGGAAGCTTAAAATGGAATTTCTTCTTGTAGATCGAGAACAATGGACAACGGTCTGTCCAAGTACCCAACCGACAGGCATGTCGATGAAAGAATGGGAGAAACTCGAAAGAAGAGAAAGAAGTATGATTTGACTTTGTCTTGCAAGTTTAGTACTATTGAATGTCTCAGGTGAAGATTCAACCAAGAAAATGTGGGACAAGTTGGGAAGCTTATACCAATCGAAATTTCTAGTAAATAAGTTGTTTCTCAGAAAGAAATTGTACATTTTGAGAATGAGTGATGGCAGTTCAGTGATTGAGAAATTAAATGTGTTTAACACCATTTTAATCTAGTTATCGTCTGTGTATATTAAAATAATTGAGGAGGAGAAGTGTATAAGCCTATTATTTTCTTTGACAGACTCCTGGGATAGCTCATTCATGGCTATAGGGAGTAATACAACCACACTAGCACTAGAAGATGTGGTTGCTTCTTTGAATTCAGAAGAAATGAGAAGAAAGAACATGGAAGGATTGACCAAAGATGCTTTAGTGGTGAGAGGTCGATCGGTTGAAAGAGATAAAGGAAAATTATTCAATAGAAAGTCTAAGTTGAAGGGTAGATCAAAATCCCTAGTTCAATCGACAAGAAGATGCTAGAAATGCGATAAATCTAGGCATTAGAAAAAGGACTATAATTTGAGGGTGATGTAAGTCAGTACGAGATACGACGAGAAGCAGTCGACAGAGAGAAAGACAAAACTAGATAAGGGAGGTGATGTGTACTTCGAATTGACCAGTACATAGTCGGATCAAGGTGTTTGGTTGATCAACTCAGGAGCATCCTATCATATTGTTATAGTCCAAAATGCCACTACCATGCATTTTTTACATTGGCCTACTCATTTACACATTTGCTAACCAATTTTGCTGAGGTTCGTCATAAAAAACATATTTTTGTATGGTGTACATGTTGAAACACACACTGACACTAAGAGGGGGNCTGGAACTTTTGGCTACTTTTCACACTTTTATAGATTAACTAAATTAACTGAATAAGATATGTAATTCAATTAATTATTCACGTATAACACAAATTGTATGAAGTAGATAGAATCTCACCCGAGGTATCTATTGGGGATGCAAGAACTAAGTTTCTGCAGCAGTAAGGGTGTTAGAATCTAGAAGATGGTGTGCTCGTTTTACCATTGACGATACCTTCGTCACCCAACCATAGGCCGAAGCCTCCCTTCGAGCACCTTAACCTTGACTAAGAATTCCTCCAGAAGTAAACCCTAGGCTAGATATCCAAACAAAGAGTAGCGCACCTCTCTCCAGGGATAGCGCAACACAAAAGACTGATAAAATAGTCCCAAACCCTAGCCAAGAGATATTCAAGTCAATACTGAAAACTTGTTGCTACTACAGTTGCACTAGCAACTCTCCTCCAAACCTGTGCACAAGACTGCAACTGTAGTGCACACCAAACTGGGAACTGTAATTCTGAGATGCTACAAATGAGAACTGGCACCCTGTATTTATAGTGGTTCTACCAGTTTTGCTGGGGCCGACTTCTCCTTTTGGATAAGTGCCTATTCAGTATATTATTATTATTTCTGGCCAACTTCTTCTCTTGGAGGCTAATAACCTAATATAAATTATCTTCTTGAGACGACAAGGCTTCTAGGGTTATTAGCCAACTCATTAGGGTTTCTCTTGCTTCCCAGAGTCTTCTATTCTCATCAGGTTCAGACGTGGAGATAAATACCTCCCGCAGATACCATAATATTAACACTCCCTCCTAGCTAGAGAGGTATTTACAGGTAATGGACTTGAGCACAAAAACATACCATTTACCTGGTAGCATCAATATAGTCATCTAGACTATTTCATGACTAGATCATGAGCATCACCATCACCATCAGTTGCATCAAGTCTCGAAACCATACTTCATTTGAGTAATTATATATGATGCTGGATAAGTCACTCTCACCGTAAAGTGATACAAGAGGAGTAAAGGTTCTGAACTATTTTCCGTCTCAAAAATCTCTTTTCATCATCCATCTGAATGATCATTATCTCCAATAAACTGTTGATAGTCTTCAAGAAAATTAGAACAAGGATAGATCACAACTGTGTCTATTCATAGTAGTACATAACTACAATCCATTGGTTCACTACCACATCAAGTAACACACAAGTACTTGATCAACAACGTATGGTTGTGAACAGTGAAACATATTCACCACATTAGTCCATCTACTGTCATACAGTCTTCATAACAAACATCTGATAACATCCTCCACAGAAACAATGTTATGATATAAACTGATTTGTCTGGGCCAATCTTTCACTCACATCTATGAGCTCTGAAAGAATATCTGCCTCATGAACAGTGGAACATATCCACCATAGTAGTATATCTCTACTGTCTAGAGATAGGTAGTCTCCATAACAATCATTCGATGCCATCCTGCATAGAAAGATATTGTTAAAGATAAACTGAATCCTCTGGGCCAATATTTCACTCACGTTTGTGAGATTTGAAAGAATATCTTCCCTCATCAGCAATGGGCTATCTGCCATATTCTTCACAAACAAGGAAGAAGGATTATTTTTTATTTCTGAGCCTGGACCATTTCTCACCCTGGGCCATTCTTCCTACACTAATTAAAGTGAAACCTGGACAACATGTATAAAACCTAAGAAATGTTTGGACCATTCCTCACCCTGGGCCATTCCTCCTACACTGATTAAAGTGCACCCTAGAGAGAATGTGTAAACCCTAAGGAATGATTGTCCCTGATTGTTGAGCCTGGACTATTCCCCACCCCGGGCCATTCCTCCTACACTTATCAAAGTGCACCCTGGAGAGAATGTATAACCCTAAGGAATAATTGTCCAGACCATTCCCACCCTGGGCCATTCCTCCAACACTAAACAAAGTGTAAACTGGAAAGAATGATTCTGCCCTAAGGAATGTTTATCCTGCATCAAGCTCCAAAATGGACCATTCTTCGAAACTTCTCACAACTGTGAACTTCGAAAGAATGACTTCCCGACGAGGTGGACCATTCTACTTGACCACTACTCAGAGTGACTGCCAAGAAGAATGACTGTCCTAGACCACTCCCCATGTTAACCACAATGGGAAGTCACTTTCTATGATACATCATCAATCAGTTTGCCTCCCATGTTAACTACAATGGGAAGTCACTGTCTGTTAGAAATCTCAATCCACTTTCCGAACAGGAAAGCATCTGTCCAATCTGGACTATTTTTCAATTACAAAGATAAATGCTCCCTCCTAAGTGGAGAGTTATTTAAATCACAAAAATAAATGTTTTTCAAATTTTTTTTTTTTTTCTGTACCTTCTCTTAGCTTGGAGAATATTCCCTTTCATCTAAGGGAGTTATTTCCACGATCCCCGTCTTCTCTCGAAAATATACAAAATTGATTCTGGATAGAGGTTTTGTCAAGATATTTGTTGTCTTCTCATCAATGGGAATATACTCGAGCTTTACCTCTCCTTTCTGGACTTCAACATGGATAATGTAATAATTGATTTCAAATGTACTTTAGTCTGGAATACTATGAAGGCTTCATGTAGATATGAACAATAGAGTATATCATAGTTGGAGAGCTGGAACATATCTATGTGCCACTTCTTCTGTCATCATGAGATCTGATCTCTGAGTAGTCATATTTATAGGAAATATTCATCATGCTTCTTTTGTGCACTGGAGGTTATCCACCAAGTTATCTTTTTCTATCTGCATACACGAGTCTTCTTCTGGTATGTCTCAAAGTCTTGAGATTTCTTTTCATACGCTCTTTATCTGATGTAGAACTCCAACTCATGGATGTTGTGGATGATATAATGACTTATGTAGAGATAAGTCTAGTTTACTGGAACAAGTAATCATCATAGTCTTCTCCCTCCATCTGGGAAAATCTCTAGTTCTAGATCTTGTAATTCTTTCATTCATAAGTCTTCCATACATTGTTCTTCATTACGACTTTCAGTTCTTCTGCTTGATTGCTTTCATGAGTTCATATCAGGCTGGTAATCTTGTGACTCTTTGATACAATGACTAGTTGTTATGGTTCCTCTTTCTTTATTGGAATCCTCATGCTTTTCTTTTACTTTTGGGTCCATGGAGTTTCTTATAGATTCCATGCCCTAGAGATTCCACTTCTTCCTTTCATCATAGGATCATGGATCTGGATGGACAACCAGAAATTCTTTAAGGCTTTTGAGGAAGTCTTCTTCTGTGGCTTGAACTGAACATGTGTTGTCTTTCATGACTTCTACCATGGATATATACCTTTCATCATCTTCAATGGATCATAGGATTATCTCCCTCCTAATCCTTCCTTCATGTAAGAGTTCATATAATCGGCTCCCTCCGTCTGATAGAGTCCATACTTCCATCTGCATCCTTATTGTCTTCTGTGATATATAATTGGCTCTTCTGTCTGACAGAGTCCACGCTTCTGTCTTAGTTGTCGTCATAAGTCTCTCTCCAATTCCTCTTGATGTCTGACTTCTAAGTCTCTTTATAATTGATTTGGCTTATCTTGCAGTAGCTTCCACATGATTTGTATTTCATCCCTTCATGTGTATTATCTAATTCATTCTTATTTTGTTTTTCTTCCATAGGTATAGCTCTTCTTGGAACACATTATTTTCCAAGAGATAGATATACAATATATGTACAAAGACGATTCAAGCAAGATATGTACAAGAAACAAGAAGAGTGTTGTTACCTTTTAGTAGAATAAGTCTCTTCCATCCTGCTTAGTCTTCTTTGTAGGTTCCTTTTCTTCGGCAATCGATGCTTCATGTTTCTCCTTCCTTTTCTTTAGCTTAGGACACTGATTCCTGTAGTGACCGTACTTTTGACAGTTGAAGCATTGTATTTCTGAAATATGTTTTCTTTGTTTTGGCTTGCTTCTTGAATCGAACTTTCTTTTGTCCTTGAATCTTGCTGTGAAGGCTTGATCATCGTACTTCTTTTGGGGTTTCTCTTTTGCATTGATCCTTGATTCTTCTTGAGCATAGTAAGTCCAACGTTCTTCAAATTTCGGGTACTCCTTCCTTGTGTTCACGCTTGCGGCAAATGCATCCCATGTCTTGGGAAGACCATTGAGTACTATGTTCACCAATTCCTTTTTTGAAGTGATCTCTTCAATGGCTTGTAGTTGATATCTTAACTGGGAGATCCTTACAAAGTATGATGTTATGCTATCGTCATCATTCATCTTCATGTCACGGAGCTCATTCTTCAGACTCATAACTTGTCCAATGTTTCTGACTGAGAAGAGATTTGTTAAGGCATTGTATATCTTCTTCGATGAGTCAAGATGGGAGATGTAAAGTATCAAGTGGTATTTTATGGAATCCACTATGATACTCATGGCATTGATGTCAACATCTTTGAACTTATCCATAGCTGCAATGTTCTGCAGTTCCTTCTCTTCTCCTTCTTTAAACTCCGGCTTCACGATCTTTCCTTTCACAATATCCAACACTTTATTCTTAGCAAGGATGAGGTCAATCCTTGTCTTCCATGCTCTGAATTTATATTCTCCATCTTGCTTGTTCTCATACTTCATAGAGTTCGTCATGGCTTGCTTGACTTGTTCAAACCCTAGATTTGACCAGAAATCCAAACTTCACGTCTTGGCCTTCTGAGAGTACCAGAAGATGCGTTGGGCTAGGGCGCACTGATCTATCCAAAGATTAGGTCAATCTCGTCACTTAAGGTGCCTCAACAAGAGGTTTTGGGTTTCTACAACTACTTTTGCTGGTAACCCTAGCTGCAGTGCTTTTGGAAACTGCTCCTGCTAGTAACCCTAGCGACAGTTCCTCAACGAGCTCAATATCTAGCGGCTATGTTTCCTTCTAGCATTTTAGGCTAACTGAAGGGGTGTGGGCCCATAAACTATTAGAATATAGAAGATGGTGTGCTTGTTTTACCATTGACGATACCTTCGTCACCCAACCATAGGCCGAAGCCTCCCTCCGAGCACCTTAACCTTGACTAAGAATTCCTCCGGAAGTAAGACCTAGGCTAGATAGCCAAACAAAGAGTAGCACACCTCTCTCCAGGGATAGCGCAACACAAAAGACTGATCAGATAGTCCCAAACCCTAGCCAAGAGATATTCAAGTCAATACTGAAAACTTGCTGCAGCTGCAGCTGCACCAACAACTCTCCTCCAAACCTGTGCACAAGACTGCAACTGCAGTGCGCACCAAACTGGGAACTGCAATTCTAAGATGATACAAATGAGAATTGGCGCCCTGTATTTATAGTGGTTCTGCCAGTTTTGCTGGGGCCGATTTCTCCTTCTGGATAAGTCTCTGTTCAGTATATTATTATTATTTCTAGCTGACTTCTTCTCTTGGAGGCTAATAACCTAATATAAATTATCTTCTTGAGCCGACAAGGCTTCTAGGGTTATTAGCCAACTCATTAGGGTTTCTCTTACTTTCCGGAGTCTTCTATTCTTGTCAGGTTCACACATGGAGGTAAATACCTCTCGCAGCTACCATAATATTAACAAGGGGAAAGGGAGGTCGATGCATGAATCATTCATCCAGATCTTAACTTATGTATGTTTGTAATTATTACTTAAACTATCACAACCATTACAGTGTAATAAATCTATAGACTAAATTCATTCTACGAAACATATAAGCATTCATGAATGTATAAAGACAAGTAAAGAACACAAGACATAATATCCTCTCTAAAATCCTTCTTTATTCATCTTCCTTCTTACTAATTGTCGATTACATTCATACATATCTCTGTATATCTCACTTCTCTCTCTTCTCTATATCTATATCCCAATTTCGTTACATATTTATACCCCAAAATCTAGGGTTTCAAGTTCTATTCTTATCGATCCAAAAATAACCCATTATAATGCATGGCATAGCCATCTTCAGTTAACTGGTTGCTTGTCTTCTTATTCTTCTTTTTCTATATACAAATTTTTTGTTTTCCTTTTATTTCTGGAAAGTCACACTTTCGTCGTTTGCGCTTCCTTTTCTCACTCACTTGATTTATCCTTTTGTCTTTGAGCTGTATCCATCCTTCACGTCCTTCTACACCCTTTTTGGCTTCTGCGCAAATCCTTCCTTCTGTGCGATTCCTTTCTCCGGTGTAAATTCTTCCTTCTATTTGATTCCTTCTTACTTAGATTTTCCTAAAAATTGTATCAAAAACTGCTTATCCAACAGGCCCCCAACACTCACATGTGGCTCGTCCCAAGCCACTCAGGCCTGTTGCCTATTCTTCCATGTGGCAATGAACTACTACATCGTGGCTTTTATTGTTTCCACCTCTGTGACAATGGTGGCTTCTTTGAATATAATGTCCTAAGTGTCCTGCTCGGTCAAACCATTCAATGTATTCTCTGTATCAACTACAACCTGCTTAACCTTCTCCTGGACATTGTCCAAGTCTCCAATAATCTTGACCGCTTCCTCCTCTCTTTGTCCAAGTCTTTGTTGAAGGACCTTCTGTTGGTCCCTCAGTCGCTCTACTTCAACATATGCCTATCGTTGTGCCAAAATGGATGCCATTCTCTCGATCGGTGGTAATGTTGTTTCCTTTTTTGTTGCATCATTAGCCTTCTCCTGTGCTGCTTGCAATTTTTCCTCTACGACCTACATTTTTGGGTCTGCCATGAGTTATTCCCATACTTTGGCACTTTCCTTGCAAAGACGTGCACAATCTTCTTCAAATTTCTTAATATTGGCAACTGTTATTATTTTTGTCCATAGTCGATCCTCATGCACCTCACGTGGTGTGCTTGGTGTGGTTTGTTGTTGGAGATCCTGGACCTTCTCTTAGAATCTCTTCATAACATCCCCAATCTTCAACAATTGTTCCTCCATGGTGGCCTCGATGACTAGGGGAAATTCAGGTACTTTCTTTTATAACTGTTGGACCACAACCTGAGTCTTTTATACCATAGCATCCACATCATCCTTCTCTTTTTGGGATTTCGTTTCCCTTTCTTCTGCACTCTCTTGGGTCTTCATAATTTCTTTCATATTGTCTTCAAGATCCATCTTTTCCCACAGGTCTATATCATACTACGTTTGTATGTGGCTGCTTTCATCCCTCAATTTGACTAAGTCTCGATGTGCCATGTCGCCTCTATGTCTTATCTCTTGAACCAATTGTGCTTGGAGTTCCTCTACCCTATGGATGGGTAAGATGGAGAGGGCAATATTTAGTTGGCCTAAGGCCATAATCTGTTCCTGCAATGCCACTACTGGTAGCTCTAGCACGACGACCTCAATATGTATCATGTGATGCTCCCCTGATGGTTGGATTAGAGCTTCCTGTGCACCTGCCTCTTCGGTCGTCTGTTCTGTGGATGGGTCGCCCCCTGTCATGGGGTCTTTCACAACACATGTTGTTTATAAAAGTTGTTGCAGTACTCCCAAATGATCTTGGACCTTCTTCTATTGGTCCTCATGCTTTGTCGCAGCTTCTCCCCACAAATCTTCAGTGGAATAATAGATCAATTCCCCAATGCGATCCATATCATCATCAGTCAAAATGCCAAAGGGAGCATGTCATTGTGATTTTTCTTTATTTCTTGCTCCCCCTGTCTTTTCTGGCATCCCTCTAGTCTGTGGACTCTTGATATTTCCTTTTGAGGCCAACTTCAGAGACTTTCATTTTATTTGGAGGTTTGTCTGCGCCATTTGTGCAGCCCAATCCTCTTCCTCGCTTTGTCCTTTGTCTTCGTCCTCCTGGTAGGACTGTGGCTTATCAGTTGGGTTCTTCCAGTCATCCTCCCAATCATTGATGATGGTGTGCACTTCTTCCACTATTAGCCGATAATTGGTTGGTAATTCCTTTCGTGCAGGATCCTTCTTAGCTTTCACATAGAGGTGGTGCATACCTACTCTGAACCGCGTGACATCCTAATCAACGATAATGGCTTCCTCGGGAATATGTATTGTAGTCTCTATTACTCTGGTGATGAACTGTAAATATGAGTAGAAAATAATTTTGTTGTCCGTCTGTCGTCTTCTTATGGTGGAGTGACATAAGTTGGCATATCTAGCAGCCAATGGACTATGACCTGAGATATGCTTGCGCTGGTAGAATGCGAGCTCCTGTCATCCGACCAATGCAATCAGAATATGTAGCCACACGTAATGAAATTCCGCGCCTATTTCCTGGACTTCTGTGTAGTATTGCAAAAATTGATTCATGAGGAAGGTTGCCCAGTTCATCTGCACACCTTACTTACATCTCTCCACCGCTGAGATGACTACTACTGGAACCTCGTCCTTTTGACACTTACACAATAATTTGCAGGAAAAAACCTGTGTTGTAAACCTGACCCCTAGGTCATTGATGCTCTTTACATCCAGATCATGCTTGCCTCTAAATTTTTCATGCTTGTCCTTGATATTCTCGGAGAGTGCTCGCTCTCCCATATTGAGAAATAGTAAGGTCGGGTCATCGCCTTCCTTGCTCAGCCAACTAGGGTTGTGCCAATTGAGACGAGGGGATATAGCCAAAGTTTCCCCCCATGGACGCAACTAAGAAATACCTTGACACAGGCATTGATTTTGTTACTCCATCCAAAATGTGGAATTTCGAACAAGTTAAGGATCCTGGCTTTCTCCAGACTTGACGCCCATTCCTGTGCTTCCACCCGAGTTTTTCCTATAGCGGGGTCTGTCTTTGTGCATAAATATTGATTCCTGGCCAACTCAAAAAAATTATGCGAGTCCATGATGTCATGATCCATAAAATTCAAGTTGGCCACCTTGTTGAGCATGTCCTTATCTTGCTTAAAACCCTTAGGGATTGGTGTTGTGGGTAATGGATATTTGGCATTCATCAGAATAGTAACTGAGGGCACGTTGTCTGTCCTTGGAGGAAAATAGTCTCTGTAAAAAGTTTCAGGAGGTGTTGGGGCCGAAGGTCCGACCACTTCCTCTACCTCCACATCTAACGGTTTCTTGGACCATTTTCTTGCTGCACTAAAGGATGCTCCTACCCATGGTGGTGTCGTTTCTGATTTTTGTCGAGATTTTGAATGAACTCTTTATCTCTGTGCGAGTCGTTGTAACTTCTCTTGGGGCACTTTTCTCTATTCTTTCAGATTTGCATGAAAAATATTATTTAGAAATTCCTTCCCACTTCGTTTATGGTGTGTTCGTGCCAAGTAGACCCATCTTATCTTAACTTAACTGCCTTGTCCAATCTAGCATTGAAGTGGGTAACTGGTTAACTAAATGCTCCTTAATTGCCAACTCCACCATATAATCCTCCTTTCGTATTGTTTGATCCATCCAGGATTTTTGATGAATGTTATGATTTAATGTTTCTACGGTTCTTTTAATGACTCGCCACGTTGGTCGTCCAACTGTATTTTTTGTGCCTGACTTTATTTAACGGTCTTTTCATACCAAGTGCATAGTACTGTGTTTCTCATGATAGACGGGCCTGTCCATATATTCTTATTGAAATTTATGCAATGTTTACTTCATGTAAGATGATCATTCCAACTATGCAAGTTCGGCTACTGTGGCATTCGACTCATTCTTTTTCTTTCTCCTATTACTACCTTTTTATGGTTTTTTCTTTCCTTTTTACACTTTTTATTTGGTTTTTCTAGATTTTCTTACTACTATGGTACACCTACTATAGTACAAGGATTTATGCATTGTACCTGTTACTGCACAGATGGTCATCTGTCTCTATAGAGCTTCAACCGACTTCCATTCACCATGCCGTCTAAAATCTGTCCATCCAAAGCTCCCAATCACGAAGCACATGTCTATGTTATCTGCTAGATTGCATATGGCCCTAACCAATGCATGTGAAACTTCCCTAGGTGTTGTAGATACTTTTTGTCATAGAGTAGTACCAAGTCGCCTACTTGGAATTTCTTGGTTCTAATATGTTGATCATGCCAGGCCCTCTCTTTGTATTTCTTCACCTATTGATGGAATTCGACCAAAAACATGTCCTCCTCAAGATGGACTAACTGTGCCAATCTCTCCTCTATTGCACCTGTGTCCGAAAGCTTAGTGATGGTTGCAATGCGTAGACTAGGTACAATGAAATCCATTGTTAGTACTGCTTCATGTCCATAGACCAACTGAAATGGTGTCTGCCCTATGAGCTTCTTGCTTGTGGTTCTATATGGCCATATTATTGCAGGAATGTCTAAGTCCCAATTGTCTTGTCCAACATTGAAGATATTTGTCAAATAATTCTCTAGAATTTTATTGAAAGATTCTACTGTGCCATTAGCCTGAGGATGATATGGCATACCTTTTTTTATGATGAATCTGAAATTACTTAGTTAATGTAGCAATGGTTCGGTTAAGAAAGTGCATACCTTGATCGCTAAGTAATATGTGTGGACATCCAAACCTGGTGACTACGTTCTCAAATAGAAATCGTGCAATAGTCTCTACAGTGAAATCAATAATTGATGTTTCTTCTACCCACTTGATCAAATACTTGGTCATAATGATGATGTATCTTGCTCTTGATCTCCTGGCATGTGGGTTGATCAGACCCACAAAATCAATAGCCCACTTGTCAAATGCTTGCAATGTAACTTGTGGATTTAATGGAATTTCATCGCGTCAAGATAGTTTACCCACTCTTTGACATACATCGCAGGACTGACAATATTCCTTTGCGTCCCTATGTAGTGTAGGTCACCAAAGTCCTGCGCATAAAATCTTTTGTGTCGTTTCTTTTCTTGCATAATGTCCTTCAGCAATCTTGTCGTGTGCTTCCTCCAATATAGTTGTTCTTTCATGTTCCAGTACACAACGCCTCAAGGTTCCATCTTCCCCTAACTTGTACAAGTTACCTGGAATTAGTTGATAGTCTACTGCCTTGACTACCAATTGTTTCTTCTGCACCACTATCATGTTAGAGGGAGCCACACATGTATGCAAAAACTCCACAATGTCCACAAAATAATCATCCACCGTCCTGAATGCAAATAACTGTGCATCCAGGAAATTATCATCCAAAGTACCTACATCCTCTCATGTCAAGATTCGTGAGAGATGATTTGGTCCTACATTCAGTTTCTCAGGTTTTATGATGACCTTGAAATCATATTCTTGAAATAGTTACAACCATCTGCATATTCTTCCTCCTAAGACAGGCTTATTGACTAAGTATTTTAATGCAAAATGGTCGGTGTACATCTTGAAGTGTGACCCAAGTAGGTAATGTCGGAAATTCTGGAGCGTATAGACCATGGTCAAGCCTTCATGTTTTATAGTGGTGTAATTATTTTCTGATATAGACAACTTCCTACTTGCAAACGCAATCAGATGATCAATCGCGCCTTCTCTTGGCTGTGAGAGAACTGTGCCTAGTGCAATATATGATGCATCGACATAGTCATGGAATTATTTGTTCCAATCTGGGAAGACTAAAATGGGTGTCATGACCAATTTATGTTTCAGTGTATCCAGCCCCTTCTGGCAATCCTCATTCCATTGGAACTTGACTCCCTTCTTCAACAACTTTTCCATGGGTGTTGTAATCTGCGCGTAGCCTTTAATAAACTTCATGTAATAACCAATATGGCCCAAAGTTTCTCTTAGATGTCTGACTAAGGTTGGTGGAGTTAATTCCAAAATAATGACAATCTTGGTTGGGTCAACCAATAGGCCTTGCTTGCATACTACATGTCCTAGTAGAATTCCAAATGTTGCAAGAAAGATACATTTCTTCAAGTTCAGTGAAATATGACATTGTCTGCATCAACCTAGCATCAGTCGAGTACCTCTATATGATCCTGTAGTAAAATAAACATTTCCCAATCATCTAAATACACTTCAAAATTTTTATGGATGAACTCCTTGAATGTTTCCACTACCACTCTAGAAAAGACTGCAAGGGCATTGTTCAATCCAAATGGCATCATCGTGTACTGATAACTACCCCATTCTGTCACAAATGTGGTTTTATGTCTATCTTCTTGTTCAATTTTTATCTGATGGTACCCTGAGAATACATCAGTGAACGAATACACTTCTTGACCCCCTATGTTCTCCAGTACTTCATCAGTGAACGGTGTTGGGAATGGGTCATTTAAGCATGCATCATTCAACTTCCTTAAGTCGACGCAGATCCTAATTCCTTTCGTCTTCTTGTCCTACACCACCATAGGGATAATCCATTCAGATTCTTTGACTGGTTCAATAATTCCTGCATCGAGCATCCTATCTAGTTCAGCCTTAACCTTCTCCTTATACCTTGGGTTCAACCTGTATGGTCTTTGTCAGATTGGCTTAGCTCCAGGTTTTAGTGGAATATTCATCTCCTCTAAGTATCCTGCTATCCCTTTCGTCTCTAAGAATGTAGTTGGGAATAAGCCTTGATATTCTCATAATAAGTCTGCCACTTTCACAATTGTCTCATCCTCCCAATAGTCTCCTATGTGCACAAACTTGGGATTCTCCATTGTCCCAATGTTGACTTGCTTTGTTTTTATCGGTTGTGTGTATGCAGTAGATACCAATTCTGACCCTTCTATTGTGTGTGTGCCTTCTGTCTCTGGTACCTATACATTCCTAGGGTCCCCTTCATCGTATTCCTCCTCCGTGACATTATAGCATTCCAATAGCTTCTGGATCATCAATTTGGTTGTTTGTGTAGTGTCTAAGGGTTATTCTTCCACCGAGTCTACCTTCATGAATATCTTTGTTCGGATGGCCTACAGTGCTGCTTGTACGGAGGGAGATTCATGTTCAAATGTGAATGTGAATTTGAATCTCTGGATCAATGCTTCTCATGTTGTTGTTTCTCTGCATGTCTCCAATTCTAAATACCAATTCTTCGGAATTGTATCCAATGCGTTTATGAATTGGTGCATCCATTCCATTTTTGATATTGAGTGCCATGAAGCCTTAAAGTTTTCCACGTGATCCATGGGATTAGTCTCTCCTGTATATTTATGTGCACTTACTTTTTCCTTAGGACCAAATCATATCTGCATGAGTCTACTGCATTGTGCCCATTCCTTAATATTCTTTCTATGCACGACCCACCATATAGATGGAGTTGCTTTTAAAATGACATCTAGTGCTAACAACCTCTGTTGTTTAGGTACCTATAAGTCAAATTATTTTATAAACATATTAATGTTAGTTAGTCCATCATACCTAGGTGGGTTAGATAGTTCTACGCCAATCTAGTGCAAAGATCGGTTTATACCAGCACATCTTGTAGTTGATACTTCATGCATCCTATGTTATCACTTCTCTAGACCAACTTCTGAATCAGATGCGCACAAACTGAAACTTCTCCAATTGAGCGCACCATCCATTGTTGGATCAACATAATCCTCCATCTACGTAGTTAGATTATATAAATTATCCATGTCATTTATTCTTACTGACTCTGTATATCTCTTCCCTTCTAATCGGTCCATGGGTGCAATAACCCTTAGATCCCCAACCTCAAAGATCATCTCCCTCCTTTTCAAGTTAATAATTTCTTGGTTATCAACTGCCCATTCCAGTCCATTTAAAGCTGGATATGGTTTACTTTCATCTACGATCTCAATAACTTCAAAATCTTCCATGATGAGCACCCCATCTATGTTTATAGGTATTTATGTTAGTCGCCCAATCGAGATTATCTTATGCCGATTCACGAGCCTTAATTGGACAGGGGACCATATTAATTCAGGTTCTCCCATCATCTCCCATGTCTGCTTAGGTAGGAAATTTACATCCGATCCTAAGTCTGGAATAACATTATTCACATCGTATTCTCCAATCTGCGCATTAAACTTGAATTCCCCGTTGGTTCTTTTCCTGCACAGTACCTGATTTTCCATTCGTTGTGCGACATGCATATCCCTTCCTTTTGCGCAATGATCAATCGTGTTGTATAATATACTAAGCGTAGTTCTATCTCTCATCAGTTCTATACAATTTTTTAAGAATTCAGTTAATGTACTTACTTGCGCACTTTACTTTTTAGGTATTGTTGGGTCTTCTGGATGAGGTAGCAATGATATAGACGCTTCCCTGGGTGGTTCAAGTATTTCCTTTCGTGCCTTTTGATATGTCTCTTTTTCCTTTTGTGGGTTTAATGTTGGCATATGCCCTGCTGATTTTCTTACTCAGTGCACTGCTTGATTTCCTTGAGTTGCGATATCATTGCTTGTACGAGCTCCTCCTCATGTAACGACTGTGATTTTTGGATCTTCACTGCATTTTTCAGCTGATATCATCTGCACATTCTAATTCTGATGTGGATTCTGATTTGGGTTCCCTCTCACCTACCATTTTGAAACTAGCTAGGGACAGTCCTCTGTTGCATGATCCGGTGCTCTGCAATATGTGCACGTGGTACACGGGTTCTGGAAATCTCGGGCCAAGTGTCCTGGTTGATTACATTTATAACAGATAATTGACCCTCGTCCTCCTCAACTAAAATTCCCTGGACCTCAGCCTCTACCAAAATTTTATTTGTTCCCCTGATTGAAACCTCTCTGAGTGTTATACTGTGCACCACTCCCATCTTCCCCGGTATGATCTTCCTAGATCTGGTACATATCCGATGTGTTCTCCCTTAGTAGGTCGAACGTGTGACAGTCCTTTTCTTCATGTCCTACTGATTTGAAAAAATTGAAAAACAAGTTCTTGAGAGTACTTTGATATTTCTGGAGTAATGGACATTCAGTGGGACGATGACCCCATTTCTTATAGATCTCGCAATATCCTCCTCCGGGTAGCGAGTTCGATGCTCCGGCTTCCAAGCACTGTGCGAATGTTGGGAATTCATTCTTGTGGTGACCCTCCATTCTACACTTGGTACACCAAATTTATTCATGTTTTTTCCTTCCCTTGGTAAGCTCTACCAGTTGAATTGTTAATGTGGCTAACTGCGTCTAAACATGCTCCATTCTCCTAGTGTCTCCTGTCGGCGATGACTCTAATTTCATCGTAATTTCCAGCGCCTCGGGCTGTGACGCAACCTTTTGTTTAATTAGTGGTCTAGGAATGTGGGGCAGTAATCATGTAATGAACCACTCTCGATGTTGTTGATCTGGAATCTGAAAATTCAGTCTCCCCATTACATCTTTAAAGCATTGATCGAAATCCCATACTGACTATGTTTTCACCTGTTTGATCTCCTTTAGTTCAGTAATAAACTCTTTTAAGAGTGCTTTCTTTATTTCTGCCAATGTCCTAGCCTATCTGGTAGGTGTAATACTGTGTAGCTTCATATACCATACCAACACGTGACCCTTAAACGTTGTCGCTAACTGCGCAATCTTCATTGGTTCATCCTGTATATTTTTCACGGCCCAAACTGTCTCGCAGACAAACAAGTGTTGTTCCGAGTCCTCTGACCCTACTCCCTGGAATTCAAGAAGTCTAAGAGTATTATCTATCCCTGCCATGTTGTTATGTGTATTCCCTCCTCTTGGTGATGTTGGTATCCTCTGATGTTGACTCTGCGCACTACTTCCACTACTTCTGCTGGTACTATTTTGTCCTCCTTGGCTGACTATAATGGCTTTCGAAAAGTCTTCAAAAGTTATTTCTGATTTTGGTGACACACATGGGGTCGTGGATTCATCGTAGGGTCCTATCTAGGTAGGACTCGTTGGCTCTTTTGTTACTGGATTGGACTGACACTCCTCTTCTCCTCCTCCTATAGCTGATATCTCTACAATTTAGACTTGTGCACAAGGTTCCCATACTTCTGGCTCACTGTATGGCTCTTCTCTCCCAACCCCAGTCTTTCGTCTTTTATACTTCCTTCCTCCACGCAGCTCTACAAATTCATAGTCTTCCTCTGGTGTACTATCATCTTGCATCCTCGGTCCCTTCCTTCTTCTTTCATGGCTTCCTCCCTTTTCTCAGATGATCCTTTTGTTATCCTCCAACTCCCTTATGTACGCAAAGCCCATTTAGTTGTTGGAATGCATTATCATCACGTTCATTTCACATAATAGCATCTTTATCCATGTATTCAGTGATTTCAAGAACATCTCGCGTGGGCCTTTGAAAAAGTTTCTTTCTGCAACACTATATGACTGGATGCAATCTAAGGCAAATTATGTAACATAACCCCCAAGTATGCTATCTAACCAAAAATCCACTTCTTGAGTAGTTGGGTTACTTACCGAATTTAGTTTCCTTACCAATTCCAAAGTCCAATTCTTTGGTGTTGCAACACTAAACCTTCCTGTTTTCTCTACTAATCGCTCTAGCCACTCGGTCAGAATTTCTAGGAATTCGCCAAAGAAAATTTCATGTTGATCTGTGAACACATACTTTTGCATCCATTGCTCATCACTCATCCAAGGGTTCCTGCTCTCCTGTCATGCAAAATCCCATCATTTTTGTTCCAACTAGTTTGTGATTTCTTTCTTAGTCAGCCTCCAAAACATTCCCTTAGTCGCAATTTCCTGGTCCTGGCAACAAAACCATTTGTTGGCTGGATTTTGGTCTACACAGGGTTTTATCAGACCCAAGGTTTAGATTGAATATGACGAACAAACCCTCAAGACACCAGCCCTTTCGGCAACACCTGCTTGCGCAGATGAAGCCAACAAACCCATTGGTCCTCCACATACCCAATAAGATAGAATTGGGACTTGATGAGGGTTTTAAATGGCTTCCACTTGGTTACTTGGGGATCACCTTCCAACTTTAGTTTCTCTATGTGGATTTCCCATTAGGTTAGGGTGTGGCCCTTGTTGATCTATTTTTTTGTTAAGGACAAGAGACAACCTCATAGAGAATTCTCATGAGAGTTTAGAGATACCCTCTTCGTTTTTATATAAGAGGTGGTGCTCCTCTTTTTTTCACTCAAATAACAATTATATCAATATTTTTGAACAATGGATTTTTCATTTGTCAAACATCAAATGCTCGCGAGTGGCTTAGGTAAGGAACAAATTTAAATCATAAAGAAAGAAAAAAAAAAGTTTCTTCTACTCCACCATGACCATTTCCCATATCACGACAAGAGAAAGCAACACATTTGAATTAAATAAAAACATAATGTGGAGTAGCAAATATGGTCCTTCTTTGAGAACTTAAAATTATTTTGTGACATTCGTATCATAAGGATGTAAAGAAAACTCATTCTCAATATTTCGTGCTCCAATAAAATTCAGAAACCACAAAAGTCAATAGCTCCAAAATAGCTCTCTATGGAGTTTAAATAATAAATACAAATGAATTGTTCAAGATCAAATAAAATGTGTTCCAAATCGACACTACACAATACTCGTGATATTTAAACAAGAAAATAAGAAATGTGTTTGTCCTAACAGACCTAGACGAGGCTGACGTGGACCATATATTGAGAAGAGGTGGCCTGGAAGACAAAAGGAAGTGGTCAGAAATTGGTCTTGTACACAAACAATAACATTTGGATAACAAGACTGGATGATCATAGACTGAGAAAGAGGGAAAGAAAGGGAAATGCTTCAAACGAGTCTTGTACTTAAAAAAATGGAAGTAGGGGCTAGTGGTTGCTTGGAAATTTTCCATTTCTCTTTAAATAAGTGCTTATTTCATTTTTATAAAAATGCTCATCAGTTTGCAAATCCTTTTGCAAGAATTCTTTAATTGAATGGACTCTTCCCGTCATAACATTTGCCTCTGTAGAAATATTCATAGTTGCCATGATTATGTTGAGTATTTTATTAATGATGTTAACAACATATTTCCTTACACGCATCAACAGTTTAGTAGCCCTAGTGAGCTTAGAGCTTGATCCAGTCAGCTCCTCGGGAAATTCATCGAGGACTATCATAGATAAGGGCTTTGCAAACAATGGCGTCAGGGTAGGGGTAGATTCAAGTTCCTTTATCCTCTTCTTTAATTAAATCATTCTCTAACTCATGCTCTGTTATTGAGTGGGCCAATGCCTCACCCATGGCCTAATGAAACCTAAGAATCCCCGAGGGCCTCAGACCTTTGACTTCAATTTCAGAGCTCCACTTTCCTGTCACTCTTTTATCCTTTAGATTGACCCTTTCAATATTTATCTTCTTGAAATGTTTATCATATTTGGCATGGTGAAGAGCCACATACTCTTCCTCAAAAACTGTTGGCCCTTCCTGGGCCAACTCCTCTACTATCAAGTTACTATATTTATTTGTACCATGGCCCATGTGGGCACATCATTGACCTCATCAACCTCCATGTCTTTCGCCTTTGTTTCCAAACCTTCGAGGTCTTAATAATTTCCTCCATCTGAATTCCTCTTCCTTTTGGGAACATGAGTAACAACATGAGTTATCTCCAACTGATATCAAGGGGAATCCCCACCATTTCCATCACCTGCACATACATCATTATTCTCTCTGTCGCCAGTATTAACTTCTTGGTTCTTGTGGCCCAAAGAGGAACTCTTATGGGAGTGATGAACTACGCCACCTTTGACACTGGTTGTGGATCTACCCCTTTGTCTATGCCATGACTTCTTGTTTTCTTCCAAGAGAGGGACCTCTATTGCACCAACACTTGAACTTTCCCTTGTATGTGCATCTTCATGGGGTGGTCACCACTTTGTCTTTGACGTGACTGTCCTCATTGTCATCACCTCCCTATGTAAGTTCTTCCACCCTATTAAAAACTAAGGTGTAACTGAATTATACCATATGAGTAGTGAAAATTCCTTTAGGATCAAAGCAACTGCGGGCTTCAACATCTTTCATATTAAAACACTCAAAGAATCATGCCATCTTGATTAGGCTTGATGAAATTTTGACTATGATATCGACAATATTGAAGGTCATGTGAATGAATTTCCGCTTCCTCTTCTTATCGAAAAATAAGGACAATGTCCTATACTGTTTACATAACTCATAAACCAAAAATATATCACAAACAAACCATAGAAGAAGAAGGGGATTCCCTTCAAAGCTAAAGATCCTTATGTAGGTGAACTTCTCTTCAAACACACATACTCCCTTCCGCATGAGAAAATCCATGGTCGCCTCTATCACCCTGGCCGACTCATTCCTGGTGAGCATATTTCTACACTCCTTGACAAATGAATCTTGTATTGGGTAAAATTTAAATGGTGCCTTATGCTTCAATAATGTGGGATATCCAAATTGAGCAAGATCTTCATCAAAATTGACATTGTCCCTTGAGGGCATGCCCTTGAATGTATTACGGTAAGCTAAAACAAAAACCAAGTAAGAGGTCATATAGAACCTCTTAGTTTGAATGAAGCTTGGCAATTGGTGGGAAATCTCATTCGAGATAATATGGACCTAATAAAAAATGTCCCCTACTCATATTGAGTAATGGAAGACATATAGAACATACTTGGGAATATAAGCTGCCAAGTCCTGACCCACCAGATGTGAAAAAAGCCACACAAATTCTTTATACATTTGAGCCAACATGCATGTGTTGATTTTGCTGGTGCCCGAGGGTCCAACAAGAGGCTAGACTAAGAACTCCTTTAGCAAACTCATGCCACCACCTTGAGCGTTCAAGAATGAACCCACCTTAGAAATCTTGAGGACTATGTCTAGTGTTGGGAGGTGTAACATCCTTTTGAAGGTGTTTGGCGTTAAAGGGATCAATGTTCTTCTGCTTTCCTTAACTTCAATAAGATGATGCTTTGAATCAAAACTTTTAGCACACCATGCGACAAGTTCTCTGAAATTGAAAGCCTTAGGCACACACCCGACTTAAGCTATCCCCGATGTCGAAACTTTGTTTGTGAGCTTGTCCTTCGGGGAAAGCTCAGAATACCACTTATATGCCACAGACCACTAGAAATCCATATCTTCACAATCTAATGAATTCACTATATCTCCATGGAATGGTTCTCTCCTTTTCTTGTTTTCCATCTTCCACTTTCAATGCACTTAGGTAAGTGTGAGGATTACATGTATAAATCATATTTTATGTCCAATAGGTGACTTGCTAATCATAAATTAGGGGTCAATCCACTGTTCAAATTTTCCCCCTCATACTTTTGGTGCATGCCGCTCATCAAATGGTAATTGACATTTGCATACACAAGGCTTGGGGGAAATGTGCAAAAATTAATCCTCACTAATTAAAAAATCGTTATCGTCGGGTGAAATATGTGTTGTAGTTATACTATGGTTTCCTTGATACCACAAATAATGTCCTATGTGGAATGTGGGTGCAGGATTATGTGGAAAGCGGGTGTGAAGAGGGAGAGCATCGTGCAAAATGCAGAATGTGGGGGGATGTATTCATGAGGAACATTGGATGTCATCCTTCGACATGAGCCACATGGGAATCAAAAAATATTCTAAGTATAAGAATGTGGGTTTTGGACATGTGGGGAACCAATACAGAATGCAGGTGAGAGAATGCGGGTTGGAGGAGGATTGGGACTCGACAAGCTTTGTGAGAGGTTTTCCCGCATTTGCATAAACAAACGTCATGAAGAATGCAGGTTGCGGGTGGTTGAGACTTATGACAAGGGAATTACCTCTGCATCCACATGACTAAAGTATTATATAAAAAATAAATGGGGGTGCATGGGAAAGACACGCTTGGGTAGGAGAAGGAAAGAAATATCAACATCCCCTCCTGCCTTAGTGTCTCCGTGTTGCTTTCCTAGTAGGTTAGGGCATGGCCCTGTAATTTTAGCGGGGAAAATGAAATCTTTTGCTCTTCTCCTATGTTATGGATATTGAAATGAACTTCTAACCATTGCAATCAATGATTCAACTTAATAACATCAATCTAATCTATGTAGGGTTTGATGTCCACTTCTGCTTCCATTTTAAATAGAGTTTGTGAAGAAATGATGACACTAGAACTTGGTTTCTATTTCTCTGGCTCCTTTTTTGCTCTTCATTATCTCCAGATTTCTCACCTGATCCAACTTATGAGTTAGAGCCACCAACCTCCCCAAAATGTTCAAACTTGTTCTTTAGAGCCACCATGAGGAGGGCCATGTTGCAAGAGATATCAAAAGATTTTTCTTCCATCTTAAAAATTCTCTCCTCTACCTCATCCCGAGGGTTGTTATGATTGGTCTCATCTGCCATGGGTAGGGTTTTGAAACTTCCTTCTTAAGACAATTCCTAGATCCTAAAACTTTCCACAAAACCCCAAAGAAAACTACTTTGATACCAAGATGATATGTAAACTACCATGGATATTCCACTGGAATAGTTTATCATAAAAGATCTTCTAATATTTTGAAATATTTTATTATGCAATTTAATACCTTAAATATCATATTTAATATTACTAGTGCAACACTCAAAATTATGGAAATAACTGAAACCAAAACAAAAGAAACGAGGAAATGAACACACCATCCACGGAAATGAACACAAGATGTCACCTAGGGAACCCAATACATGAGAAAACCTAGCTATAAGGTGAGGCCTATCCTCTGCTTTCTTTTCTTAGTTATGAAATGCAAGTGCAAAGAAAGAGGCACTCACTATGAAGTTTCCATGGACATTGTGGCTTCAATGGCTACTATAAAATCTTCTACCTCCTTCATTATACTTCAATATCTCACTCCTAGATGCTCTGCTCAACTATGAAACAATAACAATACCAAAAGAATGGAACCACTTCCCTTCCTATGGTACAATGTTTAACATAGACTAATATCTATCTAGGGTTAGGGTTAGGGTTTTTGCATGCCTCAACTCGCAATTATTGTTAGGGTTTTGGACCCTTTAGAATATTCTTTAAATTCCACATCTAACTATCCCCACATGTGTGAGTAATGGGAATTGACGTGGCATCCACTCGGTACCATGGTGGTCAATAGGTTAGGTCAACCTATGGGAGGCACAACTTTTGCATTTTACACCTTTGGAAATTTTTTGGTGTGTAGAATAGCTTTGAGGGGTTGGGAACTCTCCTCACAATGTTTTGACCCCAAAAAGTGTCATTTGATGCCTCAAACTGGTTTTGGTCATTTCTGAACCCTAAATCACCAAACTGAAACCTCCCCGTAAAATAGGCCCTACAAGCCAATTCCTCCAATTTTTTCACTTATAATATTGTTATGTTTTCTGAACTCTTGTTTTTTGATCCACATAACTATGTATAACTGTGCTGGTCCAAAACTCCATGCCATTTTGAGAATATAAACTCTCCAGAGATATTCGTTATCTGTAATATAGAAATACATTCCAAATTTTCAATGTCAACAATTTTTTTTTTAAATGTAAATAAAGCATTGTTGGTTGAGACTTAAAATCAAACGTTTTAAAACTTAAAACATTCCTTGCTCCTAATTTTGGCATTGGTAGTTGAGAATCACTGATAATTTACATTACTTCTGCAGTTTTATTTTGATTTACATTACTTAGTAGTTAAAACCATTGGTCCTGGTTACGATCAAAATGTTATTGTAAAATTACTTTTTCATCACTGTTGCCACATCTAGAATTGCTTCAGCAATGTTTTCATCATCGAAATCATGTTCGCAAAATACATGAAGATTTTCTTTTTCAACCGGAGAATCTTTAGGCTGTGATATTTTGAGAGGCTGAGAGTTGAGGAAAAGTTACCCTTTAAAGGAACGAGAGTTTAGGAGGATCCACCATTCACATGAATGAAGGAGATCTCAAACCCACTGGACATCCTCAGAGGTTTCTCTATCGAAGAGTGATCGATGGAAGGGTATTTGACTCTGCCCTGGACAGAACACTGCTAACATGTGCCAACACTCCAAAGAAGTAGAGGCACTTCATCATGAAGACTTTGGTTTGGGGGAAACTAAGGAATCTGAAAGCAATGCAGATTCAGATACCCATTAGAAGGAAATACGAAAAACAGAGGAATCTGAAAGCAACGCTGATTCAGATGCCTGAGTTGTGTACATTTTCACAACTTACCTCCCTTCAAAACAAATGCAGGGACTTTGCGGCTGGAAGCTCTCAGTTTTACAAATTAGTGCCAAGATAGCCACACATGGATATGGATCTTTAGCCAAGATAGCCACCCTTCATCAAGGTGCGCATCTAATCAACCCTGGACTGGCTGTCTGAGGATGAGAATGGCTTATTCCATTCATTTCCCGCGGTCAAATGTGGATCAAGAAAATTATTGCCTGGGCTAAAGTATGTGAGAATTACTACTACCTGGCGCATAGTGGGTCTTCGGACACTCTCCTGTTGTACACAGAGCAGAGCCACTAAGAATATATGCATGGCTTCCTCCATTGGGACGCTGATAAGCCTGGGATCAATAATCTTCATAACTTCTTCTCTGTTCGAATTGGTCATCTTCTTCACCCACCCTGTGATGTTCATGTCCTCTTCAAATTCGCTTTCACCCACTGACTTTTTGCCCG
>ML779982.1:147723-161332 GCA_009831015.1 Picea engelmannii
ATTCTTTTATTATTATTATTTTGAAATGAGATGCAAAATGAAAAAAGAATTTAATTAATTAATATCACCAAATGATTTCATGAAAATGAGAAACCAACCAAGATATTATTTGATGAAGTATTGAACACATTATTCAAAATAGTTAAACTTGCTAATAAGCAAAAGAATGAACACATAATCATAATTTAAACAAAAGTAAACATTTGATAAAAATTAACATTTTTGTTTAAATTGAGATTTCTATGCTCGTTTCTAAATTTTGACATATACTCTTGTAATGAATGTCTAATACTATAGTAAATGTCTTAAGTTTTTCTCAAAGCAAGCCAAGGTATGGAACTATTTGAAAATGTTGATTCTGTAGCTCATCATATTCTAATGGGGGCCCTTTAAATTTTGTAAAAATTTAGGGGGAGTTGTTGGGGCCTAACAGGATGCTATTAAGGAACAATACTACCCTATCGGAAGTTATGAAGACATGTATACTGTTAGATAACTGAGAGGGGGGTGAATCAGTAATAGAGCAATTTAATCCTTTCTCACCACAAAATGCAAGTGTTATATCAATGTAGAATTATCATCCAATAGTTGCAGAGTAAATAAACAATGAAAAAATGAGAAATCACACACATACACAATACACCAGTGTTTTATGTGGAAACCCAAAGTGGGAGAAAACCACATAATTCTTTTTATTATATGTCTTTAAGAATTACATTCATTGAAATCACCGACTTTCTTTGTTTTCTAGCTGCAACTGGAAGGAGGCTCCAAACCCATAGCTTCTCAGGCTACAACATGAAGGAATATTCAACTCCCCAATTCTCTGGCTACAACCAGAAGGAGGTGACAACCCCCTAGTTTCTAAGGCTACAACTTGAGGGAAGCTCCAACTCCCCAATTCTCTGGATGTAACTAGAAGGAGGCTACAACCCTCTATGTTCTCTGACTACAACCGGAAGGTGGATACAACCACATGTCCTTGTCCCGTCCAACCGCCCTGACATAGAAGTATAATGATGGAACCACTGTCACACTATCACTGTGAGATATACTACTGTAAACCTGTACCAATCAACCTGTACCATAAACAAGTGCATCAACCATGCACCAACCTATAATCAACTTGTACCATAAACAAGCGCATCAACCATGAACCAAGCTGTAACTCAAACTCTACCATGAACAAGTGCATCAAACATGCACCAAACCTGTACCAATCATGCATAAAATACACATAAACTATGACTCATCAAGATGTACCAATGCCATCAACTATACACCTCATGTATGTTCCAACTCATCAACTACTTGTCTCAACCATGTACCCAACATGTACCTCAACCAAAATCCCTCATCAATTTCATCATACAAATGTGATTTGTAACTCTATAATAGACCTGGTGTATATGATCACATACATGCAAACCTTCCTTAACTTTAACAACAAGAGACTAGCATTTTCATCAAACTTTACTTTAGTCTCACATAACTAGTTTTGGATTAGTCAACAACCCTAACTTGAAATAAACATAACTATGTACCTGCAATGAATAAAGATATGAAAATAGTACACAATGTTCTTCAGCGTGTTTTATGCAATTCCTCCAGGTGTCACTACTTGGAACCTCTTAGAAAAGGTGTTATAGAAAAAATGGCATACCTTGTTGAATTCTGGCTTATTCTATAGAGTGAACTTGTAGAGCGTTCCCTGCACAGAATACTTGTTATATGGATCTGAAAATTGTACACCGAATACTACAGACTATACTCTAACCAACACATTTTGTCTTATGGAATTTGGATCTGTTATGAAGAAGTTATGATGTTTTTACCCGAAACACCTGTTTTAGACTAGTTTCAGGACTAGCCACAAACCCTATTTTCCACGGAGTGTAACTCCAAAAATACAATGATCCACAAGATGAAATTTGTAGAAAAAATACTTGGATATGTTTCCTCAATGGCCTCCCAATTTCACAGTCTGAAGCATTCTAGAAAAAAATTTATTGCGAAAATGGTGAGATGACCTGTAAACAACATACCTTAGAAAGCGTCATCAAAATAATTTATCCTCCCTTGAATTTCGGCCTTCTTTACTTCACCTTCCCTCTGAAATTTGTCTTAGATATCCTTTGGTTACCTCAGTCACCTGTAGATATTCAATATACTCAATTGAAATTAAAATCAGAGAGCCTTTCCTCTTATTTATACTTTCATGTAGCTTCCTCAAGGGGTTACCTTTTAACCATCTTAACCCACTTTCCTTATTTTAGGGTTAACCCACTTCTAACCACTTGTCAACTTAGTGATTTCTCCATTAAATTTATTATTTAAATAATTTATTTTGTATTCACTTTGACTTATAGTACACTCATCACTTCACTTTATTATTTACCTTCTAAAAATCTCTTAAACCACTTTGACTACTTTGACCTTTTGGGGCTTCTAGATGACTCATGAGGGTTCTCCAACTTCACATGGCCATAACTCTCTAACCGTGAGGAGTTATGTGACATTCCACATACCACTAGAAATGAAATGACATGTAATATCCATCTAGAATATTATTACATGCAAATATATCAAAACTCATACCATTATCCATCAAACAAACTTGGGTCCATTACCCAAACCTGGGTTCTCCAACTTCACATGGACATAACTCTCTAACCGTGAGGATTTATGTGACGTTCCACATACCATCAGAAATGGCATAAAATGTACTACCCATATAGAATAATCTTACCTTCAAATATATTAAAACTCATACTATTATACATCAAACAAACTTGGGTCCACTACCCAAACCTTTGTGCTACCAGAATTTGCTAATAGACTTTCTCCAAGGGTTGACATCAATCACTAAGGGTTAAGATCAATCTACAATATCAATCTCCAATAGTTGACGTCAATGAAAACCAACAATCCATACCAACTTTCCATCAACCTATGACAATTGTCTGACCATATCCCCCTTTGGAATTGATGGAGACACCAACATTGATGACAACACTTAGTCATGATAACATTCATGACTAGACTCCTCATCAATGTTTCTATCTCTCCCCCTTTGACATCAATGGAAAAGGGTATCTCCCTTTGGGGTTGCTCCCCTTGACTGAACTCTCCTTAGGCTGCTCCCCTTGTCTACATGCCTATGTTCTCTCTCTCCAAGCATTTCTATCCTGCATCTGATAAATATCTCCCCCTTTGTCATCAATGGAAAATGTATCTTTCCATCCGGGGATGATGCCCCTAACTAAACTGTCCTTGGGGATACTCCCCCTGAATGAAATATTATTGAAACTGATCCCCCAAACGGAACTGTCCTCCTTATGGTGCTTCCTCATGTAAATCTAAGACATATAAGATAAGAATTCAAAAGCATTCATTTTGGAGTAGAAATTACTCTGAGTCTCTGGAGAAAATACTCAAAGGATTTCCTTGGAAGCAGTTTTGTAAAGATATCTGCCACTTGTTCTTTTGTGCCCACATATTCAACTTTGATGTTCTTATTTGCAACCTATTCCCATAGAAAGTGATTCTTTATTGGAATGTCCTTCTTCTTGGAGTGCATCACTGGGTTCTTTGAGATACTGATGGCACTTGTATTATCAAAATAGATTGGAATGGGCTCATCATACTCAACCTGTATATCTAAGTAGAACACTGCTCCACTGGTGCTTCGTCGGTCATCGATGCAAGCTGCCTAATCTGCATATGTGTAGGGAATAAGTGATAGATCATTTTCTTTTGGATACCATAATCCAAACTCTTCTGTTCCTTTGAGATATCTGAAAATCCTCTTTATTGCAAAGACATGTGATTCCTTTGGTGCTGCTTGAAATTGTGCCACTTGTTGAACTGTCTGCATTACATTTGGTCTAGATGTTGTCACATATAGTAAGCTACCAATCATTGACCTGTATTTCTTCTGGTTTGTAGACTTTGAATCATCATCTTTTCTCAAATTGCAACTGGTTTGCATAGGAGAGGTATCTGGTTTGAAATCTTCCATTCTGAACCTATTTAGCATTTCTATGATATACATAGTTTGACAAATAAAAATTCCTTGGTTTCTTTGACATATCTGAAGACCCAAAAAGAAGGATAGTTCTCCAAGTAATGACATTTCAAATTCATTCTGCATATCCTTTGCAAAATTCTGGCTTAACCTATCATTAGTACTTCCAAAATCAATATCATCAACATAAATTTCAATTAATAAAATACTACTTTGAGTTACCTTTATGTAGAGGTTGTTGTCTGCACTTCCTTTCTATAGTTCGTAGGGATTTTTGTCATTGTTGTTTCTGAGCATTACTCTGTTTTGAATGTGAACTGTTGTATGCATTGCATGTGTCCAAAAAATATCTATCAATTTGGAATCCATTAGCATTGCTCAAGCCATTTCTTGTGTAATTATAATCCATTATGATAATGTTCCTGTCTCTAAACCACTCTTTGAACTGTAACACCCCTGTTTCCCCCAGCTTGTAATTAATCATAAAATAAGATTACCATGCTAAGGCATGTGGACAGTGTAAATGTATTATTGTTTGAGTTGCCAATAACTAACTGTGGGGGTGAAGCCTTGAAAGTACTGGCCATGATATCACTAGAGGAAAGAATGTGAAAACTATAAGAGAGGGTCATTATATCAAATAAACCCAAATTCCCTTGATGAGGATAATAAACCTCCCTCGAATCCCAAGGGGAGAAATCAGTTAATGAAGAAAGGACTAGTGGTTGAATTATGAACCACTCCCATGAATGGAAGCATGAGCAAAACTGTAGAATGTGAGCCCAAAGTATCACTGGATATGACAGACCACGCTGATCAGAGTTCCCTTCTGATAGAAGGAATAGGATGGCTTGAGAACCATCTTGGAAGAAAGATATACAAATTGATAAGGAGAATGCGCAGAGCCCCCCAATGGATAATGAACAGAAGGCTGTGATATTGATGCTAAGTGAGCATGTGATAAACCTCACCAAGGCCATAACAGAGAAGGAAAATCTCTGAAAGTTTGCAGAGAACAGAACCCGAGTAGAAGATGAAATCGAGAAAGATTCCTTGAGAACTGCGAGAGTTCCCTGGTGATATCACGGCTTGGCACGGGGATGGCCAAAGTGATAAGAATGAATGCCTCTGAGCCTATGGTCAGGTGGAAGGATGAACACCCACATTCTATTAGTTGTCTAACACCTATAATAGATAAGTGATCGCATATCTTGTGTATTTAAGTGGTACTATGAATTAAAGTTGGATATCCTATGAATGTTGCAGGGATATATATGTTTTCTTAATGATTTATACTGTACCCCTTTTTGGTGTCTTCTTGATTGTATAATTAGGCAAGTAGGAAATTATATAGATGTCATATGTTTTATACTCGTAAATACTTGCGTCCTGTGGGGGCTTAAGCTAGAGCCACGAACTCTTAGTTCATTGAACTTGGGCATAGTTTCATGTACGCATGTCAATCCTCCTAGTTGTTCTGAGTCCCTTGGAGGATGAAGTCTATTAAAGCTAAGGAGAGATAGTGAACGTATGAACAAGCTCTCTGCGAGGAAAAAAAAGATCGAGAACCACTTAAGTTCTAGAGTTGAGGAATGAACGTAAGGGGTGTGTGGAAGGATTCTTCCAAGTGTTACATTCTAGAGAAAGAGCGCAAGGATCTTAAGCCTTTCAGAGCCAACTAAGCTCAGGAAGAATAATGAGATTGAAGTATTGAAAAGGAAGGCTCCTTTGTTTGGATGAAAAACGAACGAGAAACTATTCGGGAAGAGCCAAGGTCCGTTGTGACCGTTGGATATGGAAAGGAGTGTGGGAGTTAATCCCTTGAGTCCTGCGGAATTCACGAGTTCGATGAACTGTGAGTTCGTCGTAAGGGAAGTAAAAATCCCCAAAGTCCCGAAGTCCCGAAGTTAATCTAGACCATGGATCTCTGGATCCGTTGGGATCCTTCTTGACCTTCTGATCTATGAGATTCAGAGCCCATGCTTCGGGAGAATCGCGTGTTGGAGTGACCAAAACCCCAAAGGTGAAGTTACAAAGAACTTAGGAGACACTCACAAAGTTACCAAACACTCTAGAGATCACTAAGGGGTTCTTGAGAGAAAGTTGTCAGGAGGGCACATATATCCCTTTGAGGAATATAAGGGATAGAGACCTTCGAGTTCTGAGAAGTTGAAGATCAAAATAAATAGTTCTAAGAGGGCACAAGAGTAGGAATTAATCCAAGACTCGAAGCTCATAAGAGATAAGGGATTTTCAGAAGTGCAGACGAGGTCCAAGACACGAACTCATAGGAGGAACAAAGGTCGAGGCCTTTGAATACTTAGAAAATCCTCTAAGCTAGAGGAAGTTGAAAGCTTAGGAGGAGGAGCGAAAAAAGTCGTCAGATCAGTTGTGGAGAGGAGCCTGGACCATTAGATCAACATCCAGTGAACAAAGGAAGCGTAGAGGAGAGGAACAGATCCCATATGTTGGATCTGAGCGCAAAGGACTAGTAACCATTGGATCTGGAAGTAAATGCATGAGACTTAACCCTTATGTGCACAGAAGAGTGGACTTGTCAAAGTCCCGAAGTTCTGAAGGAAATTGGGACCGTCCATCGTCAAGGAGGACAGGTGGCGTAAGATCCACAAATTTAGAGGATTGTGGACAAGGAGGTGGACAAATAGCCAGAGTAAATCTTGGTCGTTGATCGCCAGGGGACACGCGTCAGCAGATCAGTAACTTTGGAGAAATCACTTCGAGAGTTTTTGATTGAGAGTTGAAACTCTTGAAGCTCGAAGAGCCGAAGCCCAGAAATAAATCTCAATCATTGGATCAAAAGGGACATGTGGTAGAGATCTATTGTCCTCAGGTGAAAGTAAAGTTTGAGATTTGAGGTTCTCGAGTCCCGGAGAGCCGAAGGACCGAAGTGCCGAAGTGCTAAAGTGCCAGAGGGACGAAGTGCTGAAGCACCGAAGAACCGAAGAGATCTGGACTGTCATATCCAGAGGACAGGTGGCATGAATCTATGGATTCCGGGTAAAGACCTGAAGTGAACATCGATCTTCGGATCTTCCGAAGTAGACCTGAACCATCAGATCCAGAGGACAGGTGGCGTGAATCTGTGGATTCCGGGTAAAGAACCGAAGTAAATGTCAATTGTTGGATCGTTTGAAGTAGATCTGAACCGTCAGATCCAGAGGACAGATGGTGTGAATCTGTGGATTCTAGGTGAAGACCCGAAGTAAACATCGACTGTCGGATCGTCTAAAGTAGATCTGAACTGTCAGATCTTCCAAAGTAAATCTCAACCTTAAGTTATCAGATCAACATCTTCGAGAAATCCATTCAAGAGTTTCTCAGTTGAGATTTGAGATTCGCGAAGTCCAAAGTTTCGTAAATCCGAAGTGAATCCCAATCGTCCGATCAGCTGAAGCAGATCTGAGCCATTAGATCACCCAAAGTAAATCTCAAGCATTGGATCGCCAAGGTGAATCTGATCTATTAGATACTGTCTATTTAGGAGAAGGAAAGGTTTGAGAGTTGAGATTTCTGAAGTCTGAACTTCCAAAAGTCTGAAGTAAATCTCAACCATCCGATCAATCGAAGTGAAGCTGATTTGTCAGATCGTCTGAAGTGAATATCAAGTGTTGGATCACTCGAAGTGGATATGAGTCGTCAGATCCAAGGGAGATGTGGTGGAAATATGAGAACTCTAGATAAATATCCGAAGTAATTCGTAGTCGTAGGATCTAAGGGAGACATGGAGAAAATCTGTGGACTCCGGGTAAAGACCCGAAGTAATCCTCGATTATCATATCAAGAGGAAACATGTCAGTGGATTATATCCTTCGGATAAAATCCATTGGGAAAAAGGGTGAAGTTTGAGATTTGAGATCTCAAAAGTCTGAAACCCGAAGGAGATCTCGACCATTGATCGAGAAGCGGGCCACATGACCATTGATCCAGTTGAAAGGTCAACCACCCGAAGTAAAGGCAGGGCCATTGATTAGGAAGACATGTGTCCGTAGATCGTCAACTCAGAATATTGAAGTATGGAAGAGAGTAGGGTTTTGAGAGTTGAAACTCTCGAAACCCGAAATCATGAAGGATATCTCATCCGTTGATTTTGCAAGAGGTCAGATCTGATTCATAGGTCTGAGAGGGGCATATTTGAACCACTAATTTTTGAAGTACCATCAATATCAGGAGATCGACGATCCCATATCAATGTGGAGATAGGAGTTGCATGGAAATTAAAAAGTTCAGGGTGGGCCGCAATTCAAACCGTGGATTTGAAAAGAGGACACATGGAGGCTTGAGGAGAATTGCGGGCCGAAAGTAGTTTGATTCAAACCGCCTTTGGCCACGTCCACAATCATGCGGTCCCATAAGGTCATCGCCCAAGGTCACATCAAGAGGGGGATTAATGAGAAAAGGAGCTAACACCCAATACTCTGAGATTTCGTAGGGGAGCGAAAGGGAAGGTCGCAGGTGCCTTTAAACCTGCACCAAGAAGCCGAAAGGTTTTGTGTTTAATTATAGAATAAGACCATCAAGGTCTCGTAGATTTGTTTGGCTTCATAATCGGAGATCCTTGACTAGGAGGTTGGACTGGTTCCTCGACTCTCCAAATTAGAAACCATGAATAGAGATTCTGTCCTTTAAGAAAAACGATTTTTTTTTTATGACCCATTGTGAGAGTGTTACAAATTGGTATCAGAGCATGGTTACAAGACTTGTCTTGCTTGGGATCATGTACGAGTCATGTAAGGAGGTATTGTTATCTGCATTCACTCCTTGAGGAGAAGGACTGCATATTGAACCTGTGATTTTGGGAATTCTTGTTGAATTTCAACAGAAGAATTTATTTAGCACGTTTTCAAAGTGATAACTACTCTTGCCAGAGTAGGGATATGCTAATTAACATTTATAATAATACTTGAATGTGGATAGCTGAAGGTGGCAGGGTTCTATCAAGGGAAGCTGAAGCCCGAAGGACAGATGACCTGGTGTTCGTAACACTGCTTCTAATCATGGGCAGTTGGAACTTTAGGCACTGATGATGGTAGATTATATAATGGTTAATACCTTTGTGGGATTAAATGAATATGATAGGATCAGGTAGGATCCATGGAATTTATAGTTACAAATTGGAGTATATAACTCCTCATGACCAGAGAAAAGTGAAATGGGTAAAACCCTATGAATGCTGAGGCAAGAAGGTTTTCTTGCTAGACGTTGTCACATAAAGAGGAAAGTGACCCTAGTTGGTTATTGCCTTGAGAAAAGGCAACAAAAATACGAGATATGACTATGAGATTAGTCCTGTAAGTGACTGAAATCTTAAACTAAAGGACACTAATGATGAAATTAAACTATCAAGTGAATACATGAGGTAAAAAGGTTCAAAAGATGCACCTACTTATACATGAATGTGTATACATGATCATAAGGAGGATTGGAAGATCCTTGGGAAAAGGATATAGAAGCCTGATATGTCCATGTGTGTGAATGACATGGAAAAAGTGCACGGAATAAGCTAGCAGGATGAATACTTATCTGTGTTTAATTATGCTTGAGTGCATAGGTTTAATGCATTGTGGAGCTTCCTAATATGAAGCCTGATATTAATACTAGTTAGGTATGAATGATATTGAACGTGCAAGTGATGCACATGTATGATGTAAGAGTATAGCTATAGATACAATATGGTTTCCTTGATGAGTGAAATATAAAGCAAAAATTGCTCTTGTCTAGAATAAATGAATACTATGGATGCATGACTCCATTCCAAAGAGTCGTGAAATTTATGTTCCAAATAATAGCTTGAGGGGGATTGTATTCCCTTTCCTCAGGAAATACTAATATAATTAGATAAAAAGGGTAAATGAACCAAAATGCTCTATTGTCATAATAAGAGGCAAATGCTTATGCCTTTGAGAATCACATGAGAAGGATTGTGAACAATCCTGAGTTGACTGATCTTAAAGGTAGAGATGTAGGTGGGCTGTGAAACATACCTATGACTGCTACAAATAGGTTTAGGATTATGAATATGGTTAAGTACATCATGAATTTAAGGTAACAAAACCATAATATGTATGGATACATAATTTGGGTACATGACAAAGATGCATGTTTATACTCCTTATGGGATATTTGGTAAACTACTGAAGTTAACTCAAGGTTGAGTCCATCACAAATAGTGATGGATATGGAATAAGGAAGTTGCATGCTGAAGGAGTTCCCTGTGGAGGAACTGTGTGAAGACTCTGTCAGGAAAACAAAGTCACAACCTTAATGTCTGCTGAGAATTAAGCAGTGAGCCACAAGCTTATATATATATATATATACTAGAATCCTGGATTACATTTTGAAAAACATCATGTAATGAATAGAAGGCTAATAAATGAATATTGACCATTATGATAACCAAATGGTAATGTGCAGAATGCACAAGTTCATGATCCATTATGAAGAAAAAGATTTTCTATTAAAGCATGCTACTGTATTCCAGAAAGGTTAGGGTGAGGCCTAACCAAGGGTGCTCAAGGAAAATAGCAGGAAGATCCCAACAGGGAGTAAATTGAAAAAGCAGAGAAAATACAGTGAGGGCTTAGAAATAACTCACCTAGACTGAAAAGTCCCAAGTGATGTAGAAAGAATTTGAAGAAGGGGAGAGCCGCAAGAAGGGGAGAGCCGCAATTCTTTTCTTGTTGTGTATTATGTTTTTCTCTGGGATGAGAAAGCTAGTACGCTGATGAAAGTAAATGTTTTGATACCATAATGATGGTGGTTTTATTACTATAGAAACAATTGAGAACCGTTGTGTTTCACTCATGGAAACATTAAGGATAATGGGATGAAGTGCATACAGATATGCTAGGACATGTCTGAAAATGCTTTATTAATTTAAATGCTATGGTACTTGCATTTTAATTTACATGACGACTAATGTGTTTATGATGTATGTCATGTGTAGAAAGAAATAGATTGGCACTGTTGGGAAAGACAGTTGGCAATAATGAACAACCTCAATCAGAGGATGAATATGATAAGGTTATTGTTGAAAGATTGTTGAAGGGACTTTAAAAGTCCCCATGGAGCACCACTGATGGGATAGCATTAGAGGGGGTGCTAACAACCAAAACATGTATAAAAATGTTCATGCCTATGTGGCACAAGGTATGAAGGTGATTCGGATTATTTTCGGCACGAAATGAGAGCGGAGATATAATAAACAAATGCACAGAGATATCGCAGATATTCAATAATATAACAGAAATGTATCAAAGATGCAACCATAAACACAAATATACAGTAATACATGATTTCTATTAATGAAAGAAATGTACAGAGATTGTAAATTTACAGAGTGAAAGACTCGCTAGAATGGTGCCAGCTTATCTCTGAGAAGAGATGTGACAACTACTCGCATTTGCAAGAAGATGGTTACAATGAGGCTCTGAATGCATTTTTACAATAAACGGGAATGCCAATAACCCTAGACATCCAAAAACCTAACCCTAGGAGATGAAGCGCCAAAAGTGACGTGGGCCCCATTTGGCTAAGTTAGTACGTTAACTTCCCAGGGTGACAACTTTTGCATACGATCTCCGTTTTAGGCGTATGATAGCTCATTGGAAAGGTATCATCAAGGAGATTCATTTTGGGGGCTCAATCATGCCTTCAGATATAATTTATAACCTCTATCTAGAAAAACCTTCATTTGGGCCCTCAAAATGGCCCCGGAAGTTAAAAACTGCTAAAAATAGTAAATTGCCAAATTTGCCAGAAAACTGTTTTGAGCCAGTCGAAAAAGGTGGGTGGCCACTGATATCCACCTGGATCAATCCTCCCTCCTTAGGAAGCAATGGTATCCATTTCATTGAGTTCCTGGGGGAGAGGGAAAAGTGTTTGCTGAATCTGCATCTTGGTGAGCTGCTTGCCTTACTGGAGACGTCGCACTGCTCAGTTTGTGGAAGTCTATCATGAACTTGTTGAGGCTGAGGCTGTTCAACAAGTTGGGATACATGAGAGGGCGTTGTGCAAAAGGAATCTTTGCATTTTTCTGCAGCCTTGTTGACCTGCTTCTGTGGGATAGAAGGTGCTTGGGGCGAGGCTGTAGTGGTTGCAATGTCCTTCTGTTCTCCTTTTGAACTGATTGTGAAGAAGCTAAATTTTGCAGTATGAGATACTACTTTGCGACACTTTTTAGGTGGAACAGTAGTGGGAACTACCTCTGGTATTCTGTAGATATGACCCCCCAAAGTGACAATGACACTACGAGGTCGAGACTCATAAATAGCATGGCGCTTCCATATATATGGCTATCCCAAGAGAACATCACAGACATCCAGTGGGGCAACATCACATAATACCTCATCCTTGAAGGGTTGGATTCCATATGAAAATCGACACTGCTGGCTGACACGAAGATCTCATCCTTGGCGAAGCCACCCGATGTTGTATGGCTGTGAGTGTGGTGTTGTCGACAATCCCAACTGTTTGACAACCTTTGCTGAGATGAGGTTCTTCTGGCTTCCACTATCAACAATAAAATGCAGTGGGTCCCCTTCACCCACATTTGTGAATGAAAAAGGCGCTCCCCCTCTTCAGGATCTATTGGTTCTTCTGGTTGAATTGTTGTGGTCGTGACAATAGAAGTGGGGTCTATGTCAATGATCTTTCCTTTACTAGTATTTTCAGAATTAGATTCTGAATCAGGGTTCGGGTCCTTGTCTTTGATCTTGGCCACCAATGAATTTTTTGAGCGACATTCATCAGTGTTGTGCCAGGGGCTTTTGTGGAAATTGCACCATTTTCTGGTGTCCTTCTTTGTCTTCCCGTGATCCTTATTTTCCTGTGTCTTGGACTGGTTTTCGGGAGACTGTTTGTTAGGGATGTCTTTGTGATGCTTTGGCTGTTGTGGATTTGCAGACTCGAACTCTCGTTTGTTCTGGTGCTTAAATTTCTACTCGATTTTAACAACATATCGATAGGCAACACCGAGCGATGATATGTACAGAAAATCCATTTCAGTTTGGATGTATCTGTGTAGAGCCCCACGATATTTCAAAACCAAATGTCATTCAGAGTCTTTGATACCTGTTGAAATAATGTAACTGCGAAGAGCATTCTTATTATTATTGGATTAAATCCCCATTGCAGATTAATCATGTCGATAATTGTATAAGAACCGAATCCCCTTTTGTGGATTGGTCATTGGACAATTATAAAGGGCAGAATAAGAAGTCGGCCCCAACAGTTATTATGGAAGACCCAAAATTAATTAAAGGTGGGTTTACCCACCCAGAGTGAGAGGTCGGACCTGCCAGTTGTGACCTTTCACATGTGCCAGTCTTATATAAATAAGAGGCTAGCGCCTCACTTCAAACATACAACTCACTTGCTCATTCTCTTATGAGGCAAGCTGCAATTACCAGTTGGAGAGAGGGAGAAGAGTGGCGCATCTCTTGGGAAGGAATTTTTGTATTGGTTTGAGTTATCTCTTGAACATTGTATAAGCTATTTATGATAAGGAAGTTTTGCTGGGTTTTCTTCCCCTAGAGGGTTTCCCAGGATAAATGTTGTGTCTCT
>ML779982.1:163196-223806 GCA_009831015.1 Picea engelmannii
ATGCTTGGTCACAACACTATGAGAGTGTTGACCTCATTTCGTATTGTATTCCTTACCTTTAATCTTTGCTTCAGATAAATTATAAGTGATAGCTCTAAAGGAGCTACTGTGATGATTGTTAGTGCTATTGCTTTATATTATCAAGAAGGATATTATTCTTGTTTGTTGTTTTGTTGACCTTGCTCCAGGTCACATGAGGAAGCTATAGCGAAGGTTGCAAAAGGAAACATGCTAAAGGAGAGGTCATAAATGAAGAAATCATCAGTGGAAAAGAAGAAGGTGGGTCACTCAGAAGCTGCCATGACCCATGCTATTGAAGAATCCATGTGAACTCTAGAAGATTAGCTCACATCAACTACAAGGTGCTACCATACATATGCAAAGCTGTCACAAGTTTACCAGAACTCAAGGTTGATCAAGAAGGCATATGCAATGGATGTGCACAAGGGAAGAACATCAAGAACCCGTTTCCAAAGAGGGACAACAAGATAGAAAGAGTCCCATAACTCATCCATTCAGATGTGTGTGGCCCAATGCCATCATCCTCCATTAATGGGTATGTATACTATGTATCGTTCATTAATAAAAGACCTAGATATATTTGAAGTGTTCAGCAAGATCAAGGAATTCAAAGCCTTGATAAGAGAACCCTTCTGTAAGGAATATTAAGATACCCAGGTCAGATAATGGAAGAGAATATACCTCAGAAGAGCTCATGAACTTCTGCAAAGATGTTGGGATCAATATCCTTAACAAAACAGTGTAGCTGAATGGAAGAACAGAACCATGCTGGAAGCTGTGAAGAATATGATCAAGATCTTCATATGTGCTTATGGGCAAAAGAAACAATGACAACTATTTATGTGCAGAATCAATTGCCCCATAGTTCACTTGGGCTCAAGACACCAGAAGAGAGGTTCACCAGAAAGAAGCCAGAGGTAAGCCATCTCAAAATATTTGGCTGTCCGGTGTTTATTCATATACCGAAAGAGACAAGCTGTAACCCTCCGGAATGAAGGGAATATTTGTGGGATACTGTGAGGTCTCCAAGGTCTTCAGAATCTACATACCTGGTCACCGCCATATTGAGATCAGTAGGGACGTGACCTTGATGAAGAAGCAACACTTAAGAAATCGAGAAGATGCCAACTTGAAGAAGTATATGAAGAGGAACCTGTAAATCCCAGGATTGCAGAATCCATGAGGGAAGTTCCCAGAGCTGCAGAACCTGTAAGGGAAGTTGTAAATTTCCCTGATGAGGAGACTCCTGAAGACCACGACATAACAGAAGTTCAAGAACCTTCTCAAATGACCTTCTCCCATAAAATAAATCCTTCTTGGGCAAGAGAGCTTATTCAAGATGGAGAGAAGTATGGTGTTCCAGAAGGAACCTCAAGACAAGTGAAAAGACCAAATCTATTCTCCAATTATACGGCTTTGATGTATGATCTTCTAGAAGAGGAGCCTACCTGCTCTGAAGAAGCCATTCAGAGAAAAGAATGGGAAGATGCCATGACAAAGGACCAATCCATAATGAAGAACGAAGTATGAGAAATAGTTCCTAGATCAAAGAATAAAGATGGGGTATCCTACAGATGGCTCTTCAAAATAAAACATGCTGCTGATGGAAGTATTGAGAAATATAAAGCAAGATTTGTCACTCGTGGATTTTCCCAGAAGGAAGGTATCGACTATGAAGAGACATTCGCTCCTGTGGCCAGATACACTTCGATCAGAATCACTATAGCTCTTACTGCCAAGATGAAATGGAAGCTGCACCAGATGGATGTGAAGACAACTTTCCTGAATGGTGTTATCAAAGAGGATGTGTATATAGAGCAACCCCAAGGATCTGAGGTTGAAGATAGGAAGTCTCATGTCTACTGATTGAAGGAATCCTTATACTGATTGAAGCAACCTACCAGAGCTTGGTATGGCCATATAGACAGTTTCTTGACGAGCTTAGGCTTTACCAAGAGTAAAGCAGATTCAAATCTCTACTTCAAGATCATGGATAATGAACCAATAATACTATTACTGTATGTGGATGACTTATTCTTAACTGGAGAAGAAAAGCTCATCGCTGAATGTAAACAGAGACTTGCCACATAATTTGAAATGAAAGACCTTGGCCTAATGCACTACTTCTTAGGTCTTGAGGTATGGCAGAGTCCGTAAAGAATCTTCCTTAACCAGGGGAAGTACACGGTCAAAATATTAAAGAGATTTGACATGCTAGAATGCAAGTCCATGAATACACCCATGGAAGCAAAGCTGAAGCTGCTGGTCGATACTTTGTCATATTTGATAGATGCCACTCTGTACAGACAGATTATTGGATCGTTGATGTACCTGACGAACACTAGATGAGACATCTATTTTGCAGTGAACAACTTGAGTTAGTTTCTGGTAGAGCCCAGACGTGTTCATCTAGTGGCTACAAAACATGTGATGAGGTACCTTAAAGGTACAATGGATTATGGTCTCAACTATGATGGAGATCATGGCTTCACATTGAGTGGATATACTAATGTAGATTGGGTAGGAAGCGTTGCTGACAGAAAAAGCACTTCCGGATGCTGTTTCAGTTTGGGATCAGCTATGATCTCGTGGAAAAGTAGGAAGCAATCCAGTATTTCTCTTAGCACAGTGGAAGCAGAGTACATTTTCGCATGTTCTGTTAGCTACGAAGCTATATGGCTTCGAAAGTTGCTGACAAGCCTATTTGATTTGGAGATGAGAGAAACCACGATTCTATGTGACAATCATAGCTGCATTAAAATGACAATGAATCCTTTGTTCCATGACAGGTCGAAGAACATAGAGATACGCTATCATTTCATCTGCGACATGGAATAGAGAGGAACCTTGAAGCTCCAATACATTAGCACGGATGAACAGGTTGCTGACGTGTTGACTAAGCCTCTATCTCGTGTAAAGTTTGAACACTTTCGAGATAATCTTGGTATAGTCTGAAAGGACCCTCCCTGAAAGGGGGAGTAGATGTATTCCTTTCTTCTGACCTCGTTGTTAGACGTAAAGCAAGATGAGTCATGCTTCTGACCTCCCTGTTAGACATAAAGCATGACATCATGTGATCCTTGCTTCTGACCTAGTTGTTAGACATAAAGCAAGATGAGTCGTGCTTTTGACCTCCCTGTTAGACGTAAAGCATGATGTCGTTGATTCCTTGCTTCTGACCTAGTTGTTAGATGTAAAGCAAGATGATTCCTCGCTTCTGACCTCGTTGTTAGATGTAAAGCGAGATGGTGATGTGTTCCTTGATTTTGACCTCGTTGTTAGACGTAAAGCAAGATGAATCATGCTTCTAACCTCGTTTTTAGATGTAAAGCATGACGCTGTGATTCCTCACTTCTGACCTAGTTGTTAGACATAAAGTGGGATGATGATATTACTTGCTTCTAACCTAGTTGTTAGACATAAAGCAATATGTGACTGACACTGAGCTACCAACTTAACCACTGTGACATTGAGCTAGTGTAGTACTGTGATGTGCCAGCCTAGTGTTGTGATGAGGTATCATTTTTACTGATACATATTTGATGCAGATGATAATAGAATTCTTTCGAGAATGATGATGTTGCTGATGAAGAAAACTTTCGATGACTCATAAATGTGCTAGCCAATGTTTCAAGGGTATATTTACAATACTGTCCTCTAGATTCCACTGATGATGCAAACCTCTCTCGCCTGATGCTGATGAAGAATACCCTTCTTATTAAGGGGGAGTGTTGAAATAATGTAACTGTGAAGAGAATTCTTATTATTATTGGATTAAATCCCCATTGCGGATTAATCATGTCGATAATTGTATAAGGACCAAATCCCCTTTTGCGGATTGGTCATCGGACAATTATAAAGGGAAAAATAAGAAGTCAGCCCCAACAGTTATTATGGAAGACCTAGAATTAAGTAAAGGTGGGTTTACCCACCCAGAGTGAGAGGTCGGCCCTGCTAGTTGTGACCTTTCACATGTGCCAGTCTTGTATAAATAAGAGGCTAGCACCTCACTTCAAACATACAACTCACTTGCTCATTCTCTTATGAGGCAAGATGCAATTACCAGTTGGAGAGAGGGAGAAGAGTGGTGCATCTCTTGGGAATGACTTTCTGTATTGGTTTGAGTTATATCTTGAACATTGTATAAGCTATTTATGATAAGGAAGTTTTGCTGGGTTTTCTTCCCCTAGAGGGTTTCCTAGGATAAATGTTGTGTCTCTTGTGAATGTGTATTTCTCAGTGATCTTGTTCTTATGATGCTCTTATCTATTGAAATGCAAAGAACTATAATAATGGCATAAACATTAACAATACCCAGCTTGGTGCACAAGGTATGGAAGGTATTGGTGAACTCCAGAAGTCCTTGGCCCCTCTCTTGCCGCAGTGTGGTCCATCTCATGTACTGGTCCTCATAGTTGCCAATAGGGTAATATTGTTCCTTTACCACATCCACAAAAAAATCCCAAGTGGGATCGACCCCATATATTTCAGACTCCTCTGTGGAACTCTGCTCCAAATAATTTTCCCACCAATGTTTGACATGGGGGAGAGCTTTAAGGAGTGCGAATGTGATATTTTCGTTGTCGAAAAATTTGTGAACAGAGAAATAACCTTCTAGCAGATTTAACCATTTGTCTAGGGCTTCTACATCTATCTGTCCTTCAAATACAAGAATATCAAAATTAACTTGTACCTTGAAAGGTGAGGTGCCTCCAAAGTGGCCGCTTGATGAAGATGCACCTGTTTCTATCGACAGGCGTTGAAGGATGTGGGAAAAATTCTCCATCATTTCGTCCCTCTGTCACGTGAGATCTTGCTCAAGTAACAGACTGATAGGATCGTCTGCTTCGTCGTTTTTATTTTCTTCCATGATTGAGGGTTTCTTGGGTGTGCGAGAGCGATTTTCCTCAAGAGAGACAAGCTCAAGACCCAACTTTCTATACTCGGACCTTGTCGGGGACATGCACTGAAAAAATGATCAAGAACAACCTGCTCTGATACCATTGATCCATATTATTTTCGGCACGAAATGAGAGTGGAGATATAATAAAGAAATGCACAGAGATATCGCATATATTCAATAATATAACATAAATGTATCATATATGCAACCATAAACATGGATATACAGTAATACATGATTTCTATTAATGAAAGAAATGTACAGAGACTGTAAAATTATAGAGTGAAAGACTCGCTAGAATGGTGGCAGCTTATCTCTGAGAAGAGATGTGATGGCTACTCGCATTCCCAAGAAGATGGTTACAATGAGGCTCTGAAGGCCTTTTTACAATAAACAGGAATGCCAAAAATCATAGACATCCAAAAACCTAACCCTAGGAGATGAAGCGCCAAAAGTCATGTGGGCCCCGTTTGGGTAAGTTAGTACGTTAACTTCCCGGGGTCATCACTTTTGCATACGATCTCCGTTTTAGGCGTATGATAGCTCATTGGAAAGGTATCATCGAGGAGATTCATTTTGGGGGCTTAATTATGAATTTGGATATCATTGAGAACCTCAATCTCGAAAAACCTTCATTTGGGCCCTCAAAATGGCCCCAGAAGTTAAAAACTGCTAAAAATAGTAAATTGCCAAATTTGCCAGAAAATTGTTTTGAGCCAGTCGAAAAAGGTGGGTGGCCACCAATATCCACCTAGATCAGAAGCGGTTTGGTAAGAATCCCTTATGAAATTTTTTACGGTCTTAATGTTATGTATGAAACGCTGAAAGGCAGATGTATGCCTTGGATACCCAAGTAGGGTATGATTTAGGAAGGAGAACCTGAATGATGGAGGTGTGAACCTATGATAGTAAAGACTGATTGTAATCCTCAGAAGAAGTCATGAACTGATATGCCATGAGTACATGGACCAATCAAGGAATGATTGGAAACAAAGTGCTCATAGATGTCACATTGCATGGAATTGCTTCAAGGAAATGCATGTGTGCATAAAGGACAGACAATGGATTTCCAATTGAGGAAGGAGGACCTTCCAACATTTCTACTTGCATTGTATAGGTGATAGAAAAGACCAAATTTAGGTGGCCATGAGTGTTGGCACCCTGGTTATTAATGAAAGGGGAATGCTTAAAGGCATTCATTTGAAACTTGTAGTGTCATATGTATTGATTTGGGATCGTGATCGACCTATCGCAGGAAGTATGGTCCTACTGTAAGAATGAAAGAAAATAGATAAGCCATATGGTGAAAAGCCTAGCTAAACTCCAAAACACCATGGTAAATTACTTCTCGTAAAGTATGGGAAACTTAAAATCAATGCAAGGGTGCATTGGGTATGAATGTGGCCACGAATGTTGGTGCATTCATTAAAAATCAATTGATGTCTGAATTACATCTTGAAAATTTGGGTAGGTTGAAATGATGCATAGGTAAGGGATGATGTATCCTTTTGCTTGGTATCCTTGAACAAATGAAAATGACTTGGACTGTTAGTATGCTTGACTTTGAAGAGGTAATGTGCATGAAAACTAACAATTTGTTTGGCTGAGGAATGTTGAAATTGCAGGAAGAAATGGGTCTTGGATATGGCATTATTGTAAGCCCATAAGATAGACCAATTGCCTACTGAGCCAAACTGCAAGGAATGGTATTTCCTTTTTGAGAAAGTGAATTTGATTGATAGTATGCACAATTCTGAAATTGGTTGTGATGACGTTATAAAGGTGAAATAAAATGTATGTTCATGGAAACTAACAATTTGTTTGGCTGATTGAAGTTGAAAGTGCAGGAAGCAAAGGAGTCTTGAATATGGAAACATTGTAAGCCATAAGGAAGACCAATTGCCTGCTGAGCCAAACCGCTATGGGAAGGAAAAGTCCCATAATTATGAATCTTTTTCCTGTGCGAAACAAATATGGAAACAAAATGTGGAATTTGGATATCTGTGGGTCATAGATTTACAAGAAAATTTTGAATGTAAAATTTATGATGATGTCTTGTGAATTTTTATATGCCTATGATACGGGTGAGAAAGAGTATAATCCGATCGCATGAAATAGATACTGACTCAGGAGAAGGAGAGAAACCTTTGTCCCTATCTATGATTGAGTCGAGAGAAGGAGAGTAACCTTCGTCCCTAACTTTAGCTGAGCCGGAAGGCTGTCAAGCTGTAAAAGCATAAAAAATGGCTACTGCTGAGCCATGAGAACCCTCTGGTAAGCCATGATTGCCTAGAATATATTGTGTTGAGGTAACACAAGCTAGAGGGATGCCTTGACAGAGAAATTCTAAGGGGTGCCTCGACTGTAAGACTCAATAAAGTCTCTGGAATTATTTCTGTGCGAGAAAACCTTGGCAAGGAAAGATGGATCACCCGAGGAACTGTATAGCAGAGAAGGGGATGCCTGAGCCTAGGCCTGGAGGGTGAGTGACTGCAAAGAAGATGAGACCTTAATATTTCTTGTAAAATATTGATTGGGATCATAGACACGATGGGTATTTCTTCCTATGCGAGAAAACCTTAGCAAGGTAAGATGGATCACCCAAGGAACTGTATAGCAGAGAAGGGGATGCCTGAGCCTGAGCCTGGAGGGTGAGTGACCACAAGGAAGATGAAACCATGATAGTTCTTGTAAAATATTGAATTGGGATCATGCAACCAATGGGTATTTAAAGGAAAAACAATGAGCCTGGATAACAAAACAACCATGTGGATACAAATCCACAAACTGCGCAGATAATTATTGTGCTAAGATTATGAAATTTTCCTAGAAAGTTTTATGCAATGTTTTCGCATAAGACTATGATTAATGTGCTTGTTGTCCAAGAATTATTGAAAGCATGCGACCAAGATTAAAGGTCTTAAAAAGGGCATTACCGAGAAAGAAGGATCAAGATTTCTGAAATAGTTGAATGAGAAAGGCATGGTAGGTGCTTTTGGAGAAAGAACACCGAGGACGATGTTCCTTTAAGGGGGAGGGAATTGTAACACCCCTGTTTCACCTAGCTTGTAATTAATCATAAAATAGGATTACCATGCTAAGGCATGTGGACAGTGTAAATGTATTATTGTTTGAGTTTCCAATAAATGACTATGGGGGTGAAGCCTTGAAAGTACTGGCCATGATATCACTAGAGGAAAGAATGTAAAAACTATAAGAGAGGGTCATTATATCAAATAACCCCAAATTCGCTTGATGAGAATAATAAACCTCCTTCGTATCCCAAGGAGAGAAATTAGTTAATGAAGAAAGGACCAGTGGTTGAATTATCAACCACTCCCATGAATGGAAGCATGGCCAAAACTGCAGAATGTCAGCTTGAAGTACCATTGGGTATGACAGACCAAGCTAACCAGATTTCCCTTCTGATAGAAGGAACAGGATGGGTTGAGAACCATCCTGGAAGAAATATATACAAATCGATAAGGAGAATGTGTAGATCCCCCCAGTGGATAATGAACAGAAGGTTGCGAGTTTGATGTTGAGTGAGCATCTGATAAACCTCGCCGAGGCCATAATAGAGAAAGAAAATCTTTGAAAGTTTGTAGAGAAAAGAACTCGAGTAGAAGTTGAAACTGAGAAAGAGTCCTTGAGAACTATGAGAGTTCCCTGGTGATATAATGGCTTGGCACGGGGGTGGCCAGAGTGATAAGAATGAATGCCTCTGAGCCTATGGTCGGGTGGAAGGATGAACACCCACATTCAGTTAGTTGGCTACCACCTGTAATAGATAAGTGATAGAATATCTTGTTTATTTAAGTGGTATTGTGAATTAAAGTTGGATATCCTATGAATGTTGCAGGGATATATATGTTTGCTTAATGATTTATACTGTACCCCTTTTTGGTGTCTGCTTGATCGTATAATTAGGAAAGTAGGAAATTATATAGATGGGATATGTTTTATACTCGTAAATGCTTGTGTCCCATGGGGGCTTAATCTAGAGCCATGAACTATGAGTTCGTCGACCTTGGGCATAGTTTCATGTATGCATGTCGACTCTCCTAGTCGTTCTGAGTCCCTTGGAGGAAAGTGTCTGTTAAAGATCAGGAGATATAGTGAATGTATGCACAGGCTCTCTACGAGGCAAATAGAGACCGAGAACCACTTAAGTTCTAGATTTGAGGAATGAACGTAAGGGGTACGCGGAAGGATTCTTCCAAGTGTTATGTTCTATAGAAAGAGCGCAAGGATATTAATCCTTTTAGAGCCAACCAAGCTTAGGAAGAATAGCGAGATTGAAGTATCCAAAAGGAGGGCTCCTTTGTTCGGATGATGAACAAACAAGAAACTATTCGGGAAGAGACAAGGTCCGTTGTGACCATTGGATACAGGAAAGGAGTGCGAGAGTTAACCCCTTGAGTCCTCTAGACTTCGCGAGTTTGGAGAACTGTGAGTTTGTCATAAGGAAAGTAAAAATCCTCGAAGTCTCGAAGTCCCGAAGTTAATCTGGACCGTGGATATCTGGATCCATCAGGATCGTTCTTGACCGTCCGATCTATGAGATCCGAAGCCCGCGCTTCAGGAGAATTGTGTGTTGGAGTTACCAAAACCCCGAAGGCGAAGTTACAGAGCACTTAGGAGACACTCACTAAGTTACCGAAAATTTTGCATCTCAGTAAGGGGTGATTGAGTGAAAGTTTCCAGGAGGGCACAAATATCCCTTTGAGGAATAAAAGGGATAGAGACCTTCGAGGTCCGAGCAGTTGAAGATCATAAGAGATGGTGCTAAGAGGGCACAAGAGTAGGACTTAATCCAAGTCCCGAAGCTCAGAAGAGACAAGCACTTTTCAGAAGTGCAGACGAGGTCCAAGAGACGAACTCGTAGGAGGAACAAAGGCTGAGGCCTTTGAATAATTAGAAAATATTCTAAGCTAGAGGAAGTCAAAAGCTCAAGAGGAGGAGCTACAACAGCTGTTAGATCGGTTGTGGAGAGGAGCCTGGACCATTAGATCAATGTCTAGTGAACAAAGGAAGCATAGAGGATAGGAACAGATCCCATCTGTTGGATCTGAGTGAGAAGGACCAATAACCATTGGATCCAAAATTAAATGAACGAGACTTAACTCTTGTGTGTGCAGGAGAGTGGACTTGTCAAAATCCCAAAGTCCTGAAAGAAATTGGGACCATCCATTGTCAAGGAGGATAGGTGGCATAAGATCCACAAATTCAAAGGATTGTGGACAAGGAGGAGGACAAATACTTGGAGTAAATCCTGACCGTTGATTGCCAGGGGACACGCATCAGCAGATTAGTAACTCTGGAGAAATCACTTCAAGAGTTTCTGATTGAGAGTTGAAACTCTTGAAGCCCGAAGAGCTAGAGCCTAGAAATAAATCTCAACTGTCGGATCAAAAGGGACACATGGTAGAGATTCGTTGTCCTCAGGTGAAAGTAAAGTTTGAGATTTGAGGTTCCCGAGTCTCAGAGAGCTGAAGGAACGAAGTGTGAAAGTGCCGAAGGGCCGAAGCACCGAAGCACCGAAGGACTAAAGCGCCGAAGTGCCGAAGCACCGAAGGGCCGAAGAGATGAAGAGATCTAGACCGTCAGATCCAGAGGACAGGTGTCATGAATCTGTGGATTCTGGGTAAATACCCAAAGTAAACATCGACCGTCAAATCGTCCGAAGTAGATCTGAACCATCAGATCTAGAGGATAGGTGGCGTGAATCTATGGATTCCGGGTAAAGATCCAAAGTAAACATCGACTGTCAGATCGTTTGAAGTATATCTAAAATTTCAGATCCAGAGGACAGGTGGCATGAATCTGTGGATTCCAGGTGAAGAACCAAAGCAAACGTCGATTGTCGGATCATCCGAAGTAGATATGAACTGTCTGAAGTAAACCTCAAGCGTCAGATTTCCAAAGTGAATCTGAGTCGTCAGATCAGCAGCTTCGGGAAATCCATTCAAGAGTTTCTCAGTTGAGATTTGAGATTCGCGAAGTCTGAAGTTCTAGAAATTCAAAGTGAATCCCAATCGTCCGATCAACTGAAGCATATCTGAGCCATCAGATCACCTGAAGTAAATCTCAAGCATTGGATCGCCAAGGTGAATCTGAGCCGTCAGATACCATCTATTCAGAAGAAGGAAAGGTTTGAGAGTTGATATTTTCGGAGTCTGAACTTTCAGAAATCAAAATTAATTCTCAACCGTCCAATCAGTCGAAGTGAAGCTGAGTCGTCAGATTTTCTGAAGTGAATATAAAGCGTTGGATCATTTGAAGTGGATCTGAGCCGTCAGATCCAAGGTATACATGGCAAAAATCTGAGAACTCCGGATAGATATCCGAAGTAATTCGTAGTCGTTAGATCTAAGGGAGACGTGGAGTAAATACGTGGACTTTGGGTAAATACCCGAAGTAATCCTTGATCATCAGATCAAGAGGACACGCGTCAGTGGATTATAGCCTTCAGATAAAAGCCATTGGGAAAAAGGGTGAAGTTTGAGATTTGAGATCTAAAAATTCCAAAACCTGAAGAAGATATCAACCGTTGATTGAGAAGAGGGCCATAGGACCATTGATCTAGTTGAAAGGTAAACCACCCTAAGTAAAGGCATCTTCGTTGATTAGGAGGATAGGTGTTCGCAGATTGTCAACTCGACAGATTGAAATATGGAAGAGAGTAGGGTTTTGAGAGTTGAAATTCCCGAAACCCGAAATCACGAAGGAGATCTCGTCCGTTGATTTTGGAAGAGGTCAGATCTGATCCGTAGGTCTGAGAGGGGCACATATGAACTGTCAGTTTTTGAAGTACCCTCAATATCGAGAGATCGACGATCCTATAGTATTACAGGGATAGGTGTTGCATGGACATTAAAAAGTTGATGGTGAGCCACAATTCAAACCGTGGATTTGAAAAGAGGACACATGGAGGATCGAGGAGAATTGTGGGCCAAAAATTAGTTTGATTCAAATCGCCTTTGGCCGCGTCCACAATCATGCGGTCCTGTAAGGTCATCGCCCAAGGTCACATCAATAGGGGATTATCCAGAAAAGGAGCTAATGCCCAGTACTTTGAGATTTGTCAGGGGAGAGAAAGGGAAGGTCGCGGGTGCCATTAAACCTGCACCAAGAAGCCAAAAGGTTTTGTGTTTAATTACAGAACGAGACCATCAAGGTCTTAGAGAGTCGTTTGGCTTCAAAATTGGAAATTCTTGACCAGTAGGTCAGACTGGTTCCCCAACTCTCCAAATTAGAAACCATGAATGGAGATTCTGTCCTATAAGAAAATAGATTTTTTTTTTTATGACCCATCTTGGGAGTATTACATGAACCAATCTATGAATCCATGCTCTTGTCCATACTTTCCAAGACTCTACTTGTGCAACTATCCATAATTCTGGCCCATTTATCACTATACTATCATGAAGTCTTGATTAATCCATCAAATTGTACTTCTTCTAATCGAATGCTCTGGATCTGTCTTATCAAACTCTACAAGCTTCTCGAAGGATGGTTCTTTGGTCTGTCATAGCTATCACATAGACTCCCCCTGTCTGATATTCATATTACCTGGGAGTCTCTAAGCTAGATGGCTCAGAACAATTCCTCCTCTAATGTGTATTCATCATCATCTTCATTGGTAGATTTATCATCATCTTCATTGGTAGATTCATCATCTCTCTGAGCTCTGACTTCTTTATTTCTATTTGTGGATTCATCTTTCACTACAATGCCTAAAAGTACAATCTCTTGAACCTGTTCCTTATTTACCTGTCGTTCTTTTCTTTCATTTATTTTCCAAACCTTTTTGTATCTGACATCTTTCTTTTTCTCTGTAGAATTTTCTTCATCTCTCTTTATTTCCAATCTTGCGATCTCTGGGACCTAGTCTTTGTTCACCTATTCTTTGTGTTTTCTTATCCATACTTTCTTATATTTGATATCAGTGTTCTCTTTCATGGAAGTATTGATCATGCTTCTACAATCACTAGCTATGTGTCCATAGTTATAACATTTGTAACATTCAATGTTACATGGGGCCACATATGCACTTCTTGCTTGAACATTTCTTTTATAATCCTTACAATCTGCAATCTTATGTCCAAAATTAGTACAATAAAAACAATGACCATAAAAGAAATTTGCATACCTGGGAGTGAATGTTCTTCCTTGTGGTGTAGTCCTTCTAAATTTCTGCCTTGACTAATCATGATCCTGATTGAATCCTTTTTATGGCTTGAACATGAATGGTCTTCTTGAAGATGTATCTTCAATAGTTTTCTTAGATTCTGGTTGACCATGATTCCTTCCTTTGAGTACTTGTGAATAACTCTTTCTATTTTATTCATTCTTCTTTTCTAGCAACCTTGAGTGCTTCTCTTCATTCTCTATAATTGATGTGGGCGTTTCTATCTCTTCAACGTTCTTGTTGAGCTTGACGATTTTACTTCTCAATGTGACAACTTCTTCTTCAAGATTCTCAACCTCTTCTTCTTTCTTCATTATCTGAGAGTTCATGACTTCTTCTGTTCTTTTCGCTTCTTCAAGATGGATTTTTAATGTGATTATTTCTTCTTCAAGTCCTTTCTCTTATTGACCAAACTCTGCCTCAAGCTGGTTTAGATTGTTAGTTATTTTCTTAAGATGATCTGTCAATATCTTCTCTCTCATTTCGGCTTCTTCCTTCTGTGCTTCTATGTTGGCTTCTAAATACTTCTTTTGATATTTAAGATTTTCTTCGATCTTTCTAGCTTCTTCTAGCTAAGTTCTTAAGTTCTCAATGACCTATTGGGATTCTTCAAAAATGTGAACACTTTCCTTTTCTTTCATCAATTCTTTCTTGAGTGAATTTTTTTCTTCTCTTATTTCATCTAAAGCACTAATCAATTCCCTAGTGATTATGTACTCTTCATCTTCTGAATCTGTTTGACATGGTGAACATAATTCTTCTTGATATGTATTTGCATATTCTTTGGAATTTTCTGAATCTGCGATGGGTGAAGAATATATGTCATGTAACTTATTCCAAGGTTCTTTGGCTGATGAACATTTACCAACCTTTTCTCTTACCAGATTAGGTAATCCTTCCTAGATGAAATCCATTGCTATTTTGCTATTCTTCTTCAATTCCTTCTTGGCTGCAGTCTTTGCCCTTTTTGAACTATCATATCCTGTAACATCTGGTAGCCAAATATAATTTCCCTGTTCCTTTAAAAATACTTTCTTTCTTCTTCTCCACATATCATACTTAAAACCATTTTGACCATTAAACATTGGTATTCCATTCTCAGAATAATCCATGATCTCCTCCTAGTGGTTAAACTGTTTCCTGAAGGAACCGGCTCTGAAACCAAATGTTGGATTACTTAGAGGGGGTGTGAATCAATAATAGAGAAATTTAATCCTTTCTCACCATAAACTGCAAGTGTTATATCAACATAGCATTATCATCCAATAGTTGCAGAGTAAATAAACAATGAACAAATGAGGAATCACACACATACATAGTACACCTGTGTTTTACGTGGAAACCTAAAGTGGGAGAAAGCCAGAGAATGATTTTTATTATATGTATTTAAGAATTACATTCATTGGAAGCACCGACTTCCCTTTTTTTCCAGCTACAACTAGAAGGAGGCTCCAACCCCCTAGTTTCTCAGGCTACAACCTAAAGGAAGCTCCAACTCCCCAATTCTCTGGCTACAACCAAAAGGAGGCTACAACCCCCTAGTTTCTCAGGATACAATATGAGGGAAGATTCAAATCCCCAATTCTATGGCTACAACCAAAAGGAGGCTACAACCCCCTAGTTTCTCAGGCTACAATCTGAGGGAAGATCCAAATCCCCAATTCTATGGCTACAACTAGAAGGAGGCTACAATCCCCTATGTTCTCCTACTACAACCGAAAGGTTTCTACAACAACATGTCCTTTCCCCATCCAACCACCCTGACGTTGAAGTAGAATGATGGAACCACTGTCACACTATCACTGTGAGATATACTGTTGTAAACCTGTACCAATCAACCTATAATAAACCTGTAACAACCTGTACCATAAACAAGTGCATAAAACATGCATCAACCTGTAATAAACATGTACCATAAACAAGTGCATCAACCATGCACTAACCTGTAATCAACTTGTACCATAAACAAGTGCATCAACCATGCACCAACCTGTAACTCAACCTGTACCATGAAAAAGTGCATCAACCATGCACCAAACCTGTACCAATCATGCATAAAATAAAAATAAAATATGACTCATCAAGATGTACCAACATCATCAACTATACTCCTCATGTATGTGCCAACTCATCAACTACTTGTCTCAACCATGTACCCAACATGTACCTCAACCAAAATCCCTCATCAATTTCATCATCCAAATATGATTTGTAACTATGTAATAGACCTGGTTTATATGATCACATACATGCAAACCTTAATTAACTTTAACAACAAGAGACTATCATTTTCATCAAACTTTACTTTAGTCTCACATGACTAGTTTTGGATTAGTCAACAACCCTAACTTGAAATAAACATAACTATGTACCTGTAATGAATAAAGATCTAAAAATAGTACACAATATTATTCAGTGTGTTTTATGCAATTCCTCTAGGTGTCACTACTTGGAACCTCTCAAAAAAGGAGTTATAGCAAAAATGGCATACCTTGTTGAATTCTGGATTATTCTAGAGAGCGAACTTGTAGAGCGTGCCCCGCACAAAATATTTTTTCTATAGATATGAAAATTTTACACCAAATAATATAGACTGTACTATAACCAAAACATTTTGTCTTATGTAATTTAGATCTTTTATGAATAAGTTATGATGTTTTTACCCGAAACACCTATTTTAGACTAGTTTCAGGAATAGCCACAAACCCTATTTTCCACGGAGTGTAACTCCAAAAATACAACGACCCATAAGCTGAAATTTGTACCACAACTACTTGGATATGTTTCCTCAATGACCTCCCAATTTCATGGTATGAATCATTATAGAAAAACATTTATTGCAAAAATGGTGAAATGACCTGTAAATAACATACCTTAGAAAGAATCATCAAAAGAATTTATCCTCCCTTGAATTTCATCCTTCTTTACTTCACCTTCCCTCAGAAATTCATCTTAGATGTCCTTTGGTTACCTCAGTCACCTGTAGATATTAAATATTCTCAAGTGTAATTAAAATTATAGAGCCTTGCCTCTTATTTACACTTCCATGTTGTTTCCTCAAGGGGTTACCTTTTAACCATCTTAACCCACTTTTCTTATTTTAGGGTTAACCCACTTCTAATCACTTGTCAACTTAGTGATTTATCCATTAACTTTATTATTTAAATAATTTATTTTGTATTCACTTTGACTTATAGTACACTCATCACTTCACTTTATTATTTACCTTCTAAAATCTCTTAAACCACTTTGACTACTTTGACCTTTTGGGGCTTCTCGATGAATCATGAGGGTTCTCCAACTTCACGTGGCCATAACTCTCTAACCGTGAGGAGTTATGTGATGTTTCACATACCACTCGAAATGGAATGACATGTACTATCCATATATAATATTATTACCTGCAAATATATCAAAACTCATACCATTATCCATCAAACAAACTTGGGTCCATTACCCAAACCTGGGTTCTCCAACTTCACATGGCCATAAATCTCTAACCGTGAGGAGTTATGTGACATTCCACATACCACCACAAATGGAATGACATGTAATACCCATATAGAATATTCTTATCTTCAAATATATTAAAACTCATACCATTATACATCAAACAAACTTGGGTCCATTACCCAAACCTTTGTGCTACCAGAATTCACTATCAGACTTTCTCCAAGGGTTGACATCAATCACTAAGGGTTGAAATGAATCTACAATATCACTCTCCAATGGTTGAAATCAATGAAAACCAACAATACATATAAATTTTCCATCAACCTCATCCAACTTTCTGACATATACAAAATGGACCACACTATGGTAGGAAAGAGACCAAGCAGTGCCAAAGTTCACAAATATCTTCCATACCTTGCGCACCAAGCTGTGTATCAAATATTCTGAGCAACATCTGGTGCTCAAGTATCACGGTGGTTTGCATAGATACATCCAAGATGAAATGGAGTTTATGGACATCTCATTCTTGGGCATGGCCTATCGATATGCCATCAAAATCAAGCAGAAGTTTAAACAAAAGACACGATAATTTGGGCTTGGGAACCCCTCACAGCAAAATAAGGGAAACCCCAATCCACACAATAAAGGAAAGATCAAAGATGGATAGCCCCAGGAAAAACAATATAAGCCACAAGAAAAGAAGGACACCGTAAAGACAAAGAAAGATATCGAGAAGTGGTGCAACTTCCATAAGAGCCTTTGGCATAACACTGCTGATTTCCACTCAAAGCAATAACTGGTGGCTGAGATGAAAGCCTCTGAATTAGATGCAGGTTCTGACACTGAGTTAGAACCAGAAAGGGGGAGATAGATCATTGACGTGGAACCTATTACCACCATTGCTACCATCAATATCCAACTCGGTGAACCAAACGAGCTAGAGGAAGGAGAGCACCTCTTTCATTCATAGATGTGGGTGAAAGGAACCCCACTACACTTCATCATTCATAGAGGTAGCTAGAAGAAACTCATCTCAGTAGAGATCATCAAGCAACTAGCCCTGCCGACAATGTCGCACCCATAGCCCTACACCATTGGATGGCTCCGCCAAGGAAGCGATCTCCACGTCAACCAACAGTGTCACCTATCATACGAAATCAAGCCATTCAAAGATGAGGCATTGTGTGATGTTTCTCCTCTCAAAGTTTATAATGTTTTTTTGGGCCAAACTTATTTATGGAAACATCATGTTGTATATGAGTCTAGGCCTCGCAGTGTTATTATTACTTTGGACAAGAAATTGTATAGGATACCCGAGGCAATCCCACCTAGTGTTATTTCATTAATCTTTGCCAAGCAATGTAGGAAGGTCATCTCTCAGATCGAAAAGTTTGTCTTCTTCTTGATTCACTCTTAGAGTGAGTGAAATATTGCAACCACATCCAGGGCCTCCGCAACTGACCTCTCCACATAGCAGAAGCAAGTGGATAAGGTCATGGAAGAATACAAAAATATATTCTCATCACCTACCGGGGTACCTCTGCACTGTCAGGTCAAGCATCCCATGAATCTGACCCCTGACACACCGCTACCCAATGGGCCAGTATAATGTCTCTCTCTATTAGAGAATGAAGAGATCAAGCGATAGATCCAAGAAATTATCTAGGAGGGGCACATGCATCCCAACTCATTGCCTTGTGGGAGCCCAATCGTGCTGGTGTAGAAGAAAGATGGGACCTGGAGAATCTGCATTGATTACCAGGCCCTAAATAAAATCATAGTCAGGAACCGGTACTTGATTCCCCAAATCGACAATCTTCTTTATCAGCTCAAGGGGGCCAAATACTTTAGTAATATTGATCTGAATTCTGGCTACCAGCAGGTCCTAGTAGAATGGAAAGATGTATGGAAGACAACCTTCAAGTCAAAAGAAGGTCTTTTTGAATGGCTGGTCATGCCTGTTAATTTGACAAATGCTCCAACAACTTTCATGAGGATGATGGACGATATCCTGCGACCTTTCACCAATAATTTTGTAGTGGTGTATATGGATGACATCCTCATCTATAACAAGACTTGGGCGGAACACTTGCAACATATTCAATAGGTTCTGCACACCCTGTGGTAGCACACGCTATATGCCAACTTGGAAAAAAATTTCTTCGGCATGGACATAGTCTAGTACCTAGGCTACATCATTGATCAACATGGTGTGCATATGGATATAGCCAAGATCTAGTTCATATGTGATTGGATAGCCCCAACCACACTCACTGAGCTTCAAATCTTCTCGAGCCTTGCCAATTTCTACAGCGGGTTTGTGTTGGGATTCTTCCATATTTCATGGGCTCTCAGCCAAGTAACCAGAGGTGGTGGAAAGGTAAAATTTGTGTGGGGCCTGTCCCAACAACAAGAATTAGATGATTTGAAGCAGCGTTTGTGCTCAGCCCCAATACTTTCATTACCGAACTTGCAACAACCATTTGAGATCGAGACAGATGCTTCAGACTATGCTGTGGGCACAATTATCACTCAGCATGGCCACCCTATGGCCTGTCATAGTGAGACACTATCAGATTCCGTATGTAAGTACCCTACTTATGGAAAATAAATGTACTCCATTGTGCAAGCCTACCTCCACTGGAGACATTACATCCTTGGGAAGGAGACAATCATCCACATTGATCATGAGCCACTGCAGTTCATGTAGACACAAGGAAAATTTCAGAATGACCACCATCAGAAGTGGTCCACATACTTACAGTAGTTCCACCTCAACATCAAGTATAAAACATGAAGTACCAACCAAGTCACTGATTTCCTCAGCCAACCTCTAGTCACGACACTCACCATGGTGTTAGAATATTTTGTCCATGATACCTTCGGATGGCCCCACCCCTATGAGACAGACCCTAACTTTTCCAACACCTACCAAATGTTGGGTGCAAGCTCATTTGTTGCTAATTTCCATCTTCAGGATGGGATTTTGTGTGATCTGGGCCATCTCTACATTCCATCAAGCAAGCGAGTGAAGATGATTTGGGAATCCCATTACAATTGGGTGGCAGGACACTTCGGCATCAAAAATACAATGGAAATGCTTTAGAAACATTTCTAATGGCTGAAAATTTGACATGATGTCAGTAAGTATATCAGGACCTGCACTGCCTGCGTTATTGCCAAACCGACCACTAAGAAAGAGGGCCTATACACTCCTCTGCCTATTCTTGACAGACCATGGGAATCCATATCAATGGACTACATTTCGGGCCTTCCATCCACCAAGAGGGGAAATGACTGTGTTTTTGTGATTGTTGATCGCTTTTCCAAGATGGTGATTCTGGCCTCCTGCAAGAAGAGCATCATAGCAGAGGCCACTACCAAGATCTTCTTTGAACGAGTCTGGGTACATTTTGGAATCCCACAAACCATTGTCTCAGATCAGGATAATCGGTTCCTCAACACATTCTGGTTGAGCCTTTGGTCACTTTAAGACACCAAGCTCACCAAATCCACTGCCTTCCACCCCCAAATAGACAACCAAATTGAGGTCGTCAATCAGATGATCATGCATATCTTGCACATGTAAAATTCCAAGCACCCTTGCACATGGGATGAGAGTCTTCCTTATGTTCAGAATAGCTACAATCGAGTCATACATAGCTCAGCCGACCACAACCCTTTCAGGTGGGGTTGGGATTCCAACCATTGGGTCTCATGGATGTTGCAATACCTTACGGCCACCCCGTTCGACTCGTCACCTGCTCCAAATTAATATGACAAAGCCACCTAGTTCATTGAGCATATATAGCACATCCGCCAACAGTTTTATGATATTTTACAGAAGTCCAATTCCAAGTATAAGCATCTCCATGATCAACACCGAGTGCCACATAAGTTTCAGGTGGGAGGCAAAGTTTGGTTGCACTTTCAGAAAGAACACCTTACAGGGCCCCATCAGAATATTCTCGCACTCCATTATGGACCTTACACCATCACCAAGGGTGTGGGTGACAATGATTTTGAGCTCAACATTCCCCCTTTCCTTGGTCTACACCCAGTGTTCAACATGGATCTCCTTCGACCATATTTCCCACCATTATTGGACACCTCAGAGATAACAGAATAGTTGAAACCAACATAGCTAAACCCTAACTGCATGCAACATGAATCCAGTGATGAGATTGTGGACACACAGGTCAAGGGAACTTGCCAACAAAGGATCCATCTTTATCGAGTTGTCAAAGTAGGGCATCTCCTGCACCAAGGCAAGTGGCTCACCCGGGGCAAAATTCAACAGAAATTTCCTCATCTGATGGGGGAACTCAACGCAATGGAGACCATTGCTTCCTAAGGGGAGAGGATTGATACAGATGGATTTTGGTGGCCTCTCACCTATTCCAACTGGATCATTTTGGTAGTTTTTCAGTTGGGCAGTTTTTTCCTAGTTTTTGGGTCCCCGACTTCCGAGGCCATTTTGAGGCCCCAAACAATGTTTTTAGGGCTCACCATAGGTAAATTATAGACATATTCAAATTTTGATGAGAACGTTTGTATTCCTCGGATAGACCTTTCCAACAGGCTATCGTGCGCCTGAAACATAGACTGTATGCAAAAGTTATGACCTCGGGAAGTTGATGCACTAACTTACCCCAACAGGGCCCACATGAATTTTGGCACTTCATCTCCTAGGGTTAGGTTTTTGGATGTCTAGGGTTTTGAAATTCCCGTTTATTGTAAAAAAATTCTTGGAGAGCCTCATGGTAACCATATTCTTGTGAATGAGTGCAACCGTCACATCTCTTCTTAGAGATAAGTCACCACCATTCTATCAAGCTTGTTTCCAGTCTACATTTTACAGTTTGAGCATATTTCCTTATTAAATAAAAGCCAATTTTACTGTATCTTTGTTATTCTTCCTTGTGATTATGTGTTAAGCATAATAATAATCTGTATTCATTTCATTCTGCTCATAAAATTTGGATCAGTCAACCCTTGGAGAAGTCAGGAAGCACTAGAGATGTGGTTGAGATTGATGGTGAGTTAGTTGTCATTCTTGTCAACAGGAGTGGTTGATGTCAGCATATGTGATGGGTGCATTTGATGAAGTCTACATGAATCCATGGAGGTGTAGTTATGGGACCTGAATTTGGTTAAGGAATATGGACATGAAGGACAATGTAAATGGAGGTAATACACTCATAGATGGATAATACTCATCATCTCGTTTCTGGTGATAGGTGGTACACCATGTGGTTCCTCTTGGTTGAGGAATTATGGTTTCATGAAGTTGAAAGCCTTGAAGAATGGTTCAGAAGCCCCTAATTGGTTACAAGTCAATTAATGAAAGGGTAAAGTGGTTGTAACAAGAAAGTAATAGAAGCCCTGAGATTAAGGAGAGAGGTCACTAAGAAAGAATATAAATACACCTCAAGAAGTCTCTCATAAGTATATACATATACATTGAATATCTATATTGTAAGAATATTGTGGTCTAATATTTTGGTCTATTGGTGAATTTGACGTCAACTCTGAGGTAGTGAAGAAAGTGTGAAAGTTTTAGAGCTACAGAGTGATAGGGTTTTTCTATATCCCTAATTAAGCATGCCCTGTTGGGTTGTTATATTCTTTGCAGTGAAAGTCTAGTTGAGGTGAATCGACTGAAGATCGAAGTCAAGGTGGATTGAAAGCAAGTCGGAGGTCGAGGTGAGTCGACCAGTTAAAGTCAAAGTCGAAGGTCGAGGCAGTTCGGCATGGTAAAGGCATCGATAGCAAGTCAAAGAGGTCAATAAACAAGAGGTCGACAGGTGGACATGTGGCGACCAAATGAAGGCTGACCGATAGTCAAATGGTAATATGACTTGGAGTTGACTGTAACAAAATACCGAGATTTGTGCAATTTGTAGCCAATGATCTGCATGGATCTATAACCATTTTTGGGTGTCAAGTCTTTATGGTTTTTCCTATTGTAAATACTATAAAGAGGCATGTTCTAAGGCCATAAAGGCTAATGAATGAATGAATCATAGGTTGTTGGTCATGTATATGTAAGCCGGATTGGCTACAGGGTTGTTCTTGCACATGCAAGAGGGTATGATGTTGATTTTGTCTTAGGTGTGGAACAAGTTTAGACATGTAACATTTTATTGAGATTGAATAAGACAACAAGAGAGAAGAATGATCAAGGAATTATGGTTTTCTCGGCTTTGGGTTTCTAGGGTAAAATCTCTATGTATTGTGTGATTTCTTTGTCATCTACGTTCTTGATTAAATTCTTCTTATCCTATGCTATATTTACATTCTAGGGTTCTTGATAGAAAAATTCAATGGCCAGAATTTTGAGCTTTGGAAGCTTAAAATGGAATATCTTCTTATAGATTGAGAATAATGGACAATAGTCCATATAGGTGCCCATCCAACAGGCATGTCGATGGAAGAATGGGAGAAACTCGAAAGAAGAGAAAGAAGTATGATTCGACTTTGTCTTGCAGATTCGGTACTGCTGAATGTCTCAGGTGAAGATTCAACCAAGAAATTGTGGGACAAGTTGGGAAGCTTATACCAGTCGAAATCTATGATAAATAAGTTGCTTTTCAGAAAGAAATTGTAGGTTTTGAGAATGAGTGATGATAGTTCAGTGAATGAGAATTAAAATGTGTTTAACACCATTTTAAGCCATTTATCATCTGTGGATATTAAAATCACTGATGAGGATAAGTGTATAAGCCTATTATGTTCTTTGACATACTCCTGGGATAGCTCAAACGTGGCTATAGGGAGTAATACAACCACATTAGCGCTAGAAGACGTGGTTTCTTCCCTGATGTTAGAAGAAATGATAAGAAAGAACATGGAAGGATTGACGAAAGATAATTTAGTGGTGAGAGGTCGAACGGTTGAGAGAGATAAAGGAAAATTATCCAGTAGAAAGTCCAAGTCGAAGGGTAGATCAAAATCCTTGGATTAGTCGACAAGAAGATGCTAGAAATGTGGTAAAACTGGGCATTACAAAAAGGACTATAAGTTGAGGCTGATGGAAGTCAGTACGAGATCTGATGTGAAGTAGTTGACTGAGAGAAATACAAACCTAGATAAGGGAGGTGATGTGTACTTGGCATTGACTAGTACATAGTCGGATCAAGGTGTTTGATTGATCAACGCAGGAGCATCCTATCATATTTTTATAGTCCAAAATGCCACTACCATGCATTTTTTACATTGGCCTACTCATTTACACATTTTCTAACCACTTTTGTTGAGGATCCTCTTAAAAAACATATTTTTGTATGGTGTACGTGTTGAAACACACACTGACACTGAGAAGGGGCAGGGTGAATCAGTGTTTGGAACTTTTGGATACTTTTCACACTTTCATAGATTAACTAAATTAATTGAATAAGATATGCAATTCAATTAATTATTCATAAACATGTATAAATTTTTTTATGAAGTAGATATAATATCATTCTTTTATTGATTTAACTTGAATGAATACAAATAAAATCAATCATTTAATATCTTCAACTTCAATTGAATATGAGAGATCCAACTCTCTGATACAAGACCCAAATTGTATTTCTTAGACCCAACTAATAAATGAAGAATCCAACCCTCATAACAAGACCCAAATTGTTGATCAAATCCAACTAAGATGTGAGGAATCCAATCCTCATGACAAGACTCATCTTGTAAACAGGCACCAACCTGATAGACTGAACTTTCATTCAATCCATTATATATATATATACATATCCACCAAGACACCTTCTTCCCTTCGTATTCCTTTACTTATATAGTCCTCCAAAGGGTGCCACTTTGGAACAATGCATCCTTTTGGAAAGAAACATTGCACCCCTTCATTTAATTAACACAAATGGTTACTTTTATTAATTAATTTTCGTACACCAATTTAAACAACGATTTTCATATGAAGATTATGGAGTGATGGAAACGAATTTTAAAATTCTACAACATGAGTTTTTTGCAGAACATGCCCAATTAGCCGAAGTATGACCAATTTCCTCAGAAAGTGTGCAAGGTGGTTGGTACAGGCGGTTCTTTGAAGACAACTTACCCATATTTTCCTTTCGTCGTTGGATGCCAGATCAACTTCAGTACATATTACTGTTTCGTGAATTTATAAATTGACCTCCACATATCTCATTTGTTGGTGATCATTTGAACTCAACTTGTAAACATTTTGCTTGATGGTTATATTAAAATCGGTTCCCTCTCAGCTGCTAGTCATTAAAGATTTGACTTGGTCTCACCCTTTTTTGTATTTGCTTCCTCATTTGACCAAAAAACATCCTTTTGGTCGACTCAACTAAGATAAATTTTGACGTAAGTATTTCAATTCTATTCGACCCATCTTGCTTCAGCCTTGACCCGAATTGTATTTAAGTTTTCTTCGACTTCGAACTTTAGGTTAATTATTTCTTGGACCGACTCAACTTGGAAGAACACTGACTTGAGAAATTTGACTTTGGTCATCTCAACTTGCTTTGGTTGACTTTTATTTCGTGACTCAATTTTCATTCAACTTCGACCTTCATTTGGTCAACTTGTCTTCGACTCGTCTTGAAATTGATCGACTTTTATTCTCCAACTTTTGTCAATCTGTAGGATTGCATTTGGTCAACTCGTCTTGTAGCCGATCAAATTCCAGATAGTTGAACTTATTGTTGTTTGAATCGACTCGACTTATGACTCCATGGTGTCAATGCTTTCTCACTAAACATCCACCATTGGCATTCTGTCTCATCTCTAGAGTCTTCTTCAATTGAGATTTTCTAAATCACTTTTAATGAACCATGTCTTATTAACTTATTTATTTGTGATTTGTATGGATCCATAATGGATTATCCATTTACCCTTTTTATCTCGACAATTTCTTCTTTTTTGCATGGATGTTAATGACACAATATCAAACTTATACAATATAGGATGAGTGTATCAAGCTCATACAATATATTAGTCAATTTTATCTTTCTACTAATATTGAAGTCACCTTCATAACATTATGTCCAATATTGACAATGCTTGTGATCCAGGTGGATATTTGTGGCCACCCACTTATTCCAACTGGCTCCTCGTGTCTATTTTTTGTTCAGCACATTCTTCTGTACTGCTTTGTAATTGTGAGTTCTACACTTCTAGGGCTGTATGAATCCCCACACATCTTCTAGGTGGATACGGGTGGCCTCTCACCTAATCCAACTGGATTATTTTGTATGTTTTCATGTCAGCACATCTTGTTGTACTTCTAGGGCCGTTTTGGGGCCCTAAAAATTGTTTTTTTTGCTTGACATAGACGAACTATAGACGGAGTCAAAGTTCAAGGAAGAAATGTGTATCTCTCTAAAATACCTTTCCAATGGGATATCACACACCTAAAATGGAGGTCATATGAAAAATTTACGACCCTAGGAAGTTTAGGTACCAAATTCCACCAACTTACCCATAAGGCCCACATGACTTTTGGCGTTTCACCTTCTAGGGTTAGGTTTTTGGATGTCTAGGGTTTTGGAATTGATGAGTAATATGAAAAGTGAATATGGAGCCTCATTGTATTCGATTCTTCTCAGACGGATGCATGTAGCAACCACATCTCTTCTCAGAGATAGTTACCACCATTTGAGCAAGTTTTAGTTCTACAGTTTTACAGTTTCAACCTATTTCACTATTTAATAGAAGATATTTTTCATTGGATAATTGTGTTATTCTTCCTATATCTATGTTTATTGTCTTCAGTCTGTTAATCGGTTCATTCTGCTCCTAAATCTGGATCAGTGGTATCAGAGTGGTCTACTCTTCATTTATTTTTCTTCATGCGAGTCCCCGACAAGTTCTGGGTACAAGAAGTTGGGACTCGAACCAATCGATCCATTACCAGATCGGTCGTGCCGAGCCAAACAACAACCCATGGGAGATGAAAATAAAGATGATGAAGCAAGAGATCCTATTAAAATGTTACTCAAGGAATCCCTCGTGTGAAAAAGGAACAAAATGATCGACAACTTCGCACAGATCCTTCGACGGTTTCCCATGGGTGAAGCATCTTCATCAAGCGTCCATGCACCCCCCTTCAAGGTACAAGTAAATTTTGATATTCCATTATTCAAAGCACTGATAGATGTGGATGTTGTAGATAAATGGTTGAATCTGCTCGAAGGATATATTTCAGTCCACAATTTTTCTGATAGGGAAAAGATCACTTTTTCACTCCTCAAGATCATTCCCCATGTTAAAGACTGGTGGGATACTTACTCTGAGCAAAGGGTTGTGGAGGAATCTGCAATTTTTGTGTTGGCACCTACATGGGATTCCTTCTGGGACACCAATAAAGAACAAGACTACCCTGTTGGAAGATACGAGGACCAATACACCAGATGGACCACCCTACGTCAAGAAAGGGACCATACAGTACCAGAATTCACCAGTATTTTCCATACCCTACGCACCAAATTGGGTATCAAATATTCTGAGTGTCATATGGTGCTCAAATACTGCGACTGTTTGAATAGATACATTCAAATAGAAATGGATTTCCTGGACATCGGCTAATTGGGCATGACATATAGATACACTGTCAAGATCGAGCATAAATTTATGCAGAAACAACAAGAGTTTGGATCTGCAAACACCTCACAGTCGAAGCAGGGAAAAGGTAACCCCAAACCACACAACAAAGGACCAAGTCAATATGGGCTCCCTCAAGACAATTTGGCCAAGCCGCAACATAAGAAGGGAAATGAGAAGATGAAGAAGGACACCGAAAAATGGTGTTAGTACCACAAAAGTCCTTGGCACAACATCGATGAATTCCAATCCAAGTAGTCCCTCGTGGTCGAGCTAAAGGCTTCTAAGTCAGAGGTCGATTATGATTCCGAGTCAAATACTGAAGGAGGGAAACGAATTATCGATGTTTAACCTAGTGCCACAGTCACTACCACCAAAGTCCGACCAACTAAACCAGAAGAACCATAGGAAGGGGAATGCCTCTTTCACTCGTAGATGTGGGTTAAGGGGGCTTCGATTCATTTCGTTGTTGACAATGGTAGTCAGAAGAACCTAATTTCAACAGAGGTCATCAAGTAAATGGAATTTCAAATGACACCGCACCCACAACCCTACACCATTGGTTGGCTTCTCCAAGGAAGAGATCTATGTGTCAGCCAACAGTGTCGTCTGCCCTATGACATCAAGCCTTTAAAAGATGAGGTATTGTGTGATATTTCTCCCCTTGAATTTTTTGATGTTCTTTTAGGACAACCATATTTGTGGAAGCATCATGTCGTGTATGAGTATAGACCCCGCAGTTTTATTATTACTTCGGGTGGACAATTGTACAGGATCCCAGAGGTGGCACTGCCTATTGCTATTTCTTTAATCTCTGCTAAGAAATGCAGTAAGGTCATTTCACAGACTGGGAAGTTCGTCTTCTTTGTGATCCATTCTCACAGTAAGAAGAAGGTCACTGCCACATCTGTGGCCTCTACAAAATGCCTCTCTTTGCAGTAGAAGCAAGTGGATGGGATCGTGGAAGAATACATAGACATCTTCACCTCACCTACAAGGGTACTGACACACTGCCAAGTCAAGCATCCAATTGATATGACCCCTGACACACCTCTACCTAATGGGCTAGTCTATCAGCGCTCACTGATGGAGAATGAAAAAATCAGGTGTCAAATCCAAGAGATTATTCAAAAGGGGAACATCATACCCAACTCCTCCCCTTGTGGAAGCCCAATTGTACTGGTACATAAGAAGGACGGGACTTGGAGACTCTACATTGATTATAGAGCCTAAAACAAAATCACATTCAGGAACCGATACCCCATTCCCAGGATTGATGAACTAATTGACCAACTCAAGGGGTAAAAGTTCTTAAGCAAGATTGACCTGAAGTCTGGATACCACCAGGTTCCCATTGAACCAACGAATGTCTGGAAGACAACCTTCAAGTCTAAAGAAGGTCTCTATGAATGGCTAGTCATGCCCTTTGGCTTAAAAAATGCACCAACCACTTTCATGAAGTTGATGGATGATGTATTGACGTCCTTCACCAAATCCTTTGTGGTATTATATTTGGATGACATCCTCATCTTCAAGAAAATGTGGGAGGAGCACATGTGTCATATTCAACATGTTTTGATCACTCTACGACAACACAAGCTTTATGCCAACTTGGAAAAATGCTCTCTTGGCATGAAAAGGGTCCAATACCTGGGATACATTGTTGATGAGCATGGGGTACATGTTGATCTATCTAAGATCCAAGTCATCCATGATTGGCCAGCCCCGACCACACTGACTGAGCTTCAGATCTTCATGGGACTAGGCAATTTCTACTGACGGTTTGTGTTAGGATTATCCCATATTGCATGGGCCCTTAGGCAGGTAACCAAGGGTGGTGGTAGGGCCAATTTCGTGTGGCGGAAGGAGAAACAATGAGAATTTTATGATCTAAAACATCGCTTGTACTCAGATCCAATACTCTCCTTGCCTGATCTGCAACAACCATTCGAGATTGAGACTAATGCATATGACTATGTTGTGGACGCGGTTCTCACTCAGCATGGGCATCCTGTGGCATACCATAGTGAGAAACTCTCCGATACTATCTAGAAATACCCCACCTATGATAAGGAAATGTATTCCATTGTACAAGCATGTTGTCAATGGAAACATTACATTCTAGGGAAAGAGACGATCATACACACTGATCACAAGCCTCTGTAGTTCATACAGACACATGGGAAATTTTAGAACGACCACCATCAGAAGTGTTCCACCTACCTGTAGCAGTTCCATATCAACATCAAGTATAAAACATGTATCTCCAATCATGTCATTGACTACCTCAGTTGACTTTCTATGGCTGCACTCACCACTATGCTCCAGTCCTATGGACATGAAGCATCAGAGTGGCCCCAACTTTATCAGCAAGATCTGGACTTTGCCACCACATATCATCTCTTGGGTATAGGCACCACTGTCACTGATTTTCACATTCAATACAGACTCTTGTGCCACCTAGGCCATCTCTGTGTTCCTACAAGGGAGCGTGCAAATATGATTTGGGAAGCCCACTATAGTCGAGTGGCAGGACATTTTGGCGTATAGAAAACTATGGCCGTTATTTAGAAACATTTTTATTGGCCAAAACTTCGATAGGATGACAAAAATCATATCTGATCTTGCACTGCCTACACCGTTTCCAAGCCAACCATCAAGAAGCAAGGCTTATACACCCCTCTTCATATTCCTGAGAAGCCGTGGGAATTCATCTCAATGGATTACATGTATGGTTTGTTGTCCACCAAGAACGGAAATGACTGCGTGTTTGTGGTCATTGATCGGTTTTCGAAGATGGACATCCTCACAGCCTGTAATAAGAATGTCACAGCGACAGATACTGCCAAGATCTTCTTCGAACGAGTTTGGGTCCACTTTGGGATACCACAGACCATCATCTCCGATCTAGACAGCAGGTTCCTCAACACCATTTGGTTGAGTCGTTGGTCTCTGTTGGACACTAAGCTCATAAAGTCCACTGCTTTCCACCCCCAAACTGATGGCCAAACCGAGGTCGTCAATCAGATGATTGTGCACATCCTATGCATGTACAATTCTAGGCATCCTCGTACATGGGACGAGAGTCACCCATATGTCCAACATAGCTACAATAGGGCTCTCCATAGTTCCACCGACCATAGCCCATTTCAGGTGGGTCTGGGATTCCAACCCTTGGGACCCATTGATGTTGCACTTCCTCTTTCCACTGCACAGACAAAATCTTCCCCTGATCAGTCGACGATTGAAAAATCCACTAGATTCATTGAGCATATTCAACACATCTGCCAACAGGTCCAGGAGATTTTGTAGAAATCCAATGATAAGTACAAGCAGCGTCACGATCAACACAGGGTACCACACCAGTTTCAGGTTGGCGCAAAGTATGGTTACATTTGCAGAAGGATCATCTTACCGAGCCCCATCAAAAGCTTCGCCCACTTCATTATGGGCCATACACTATCACCAAGGATGTGGGTAGCAATTATTTTAAGATCAACACTCCACCCTTCCTTGGTCTGCATCTAGTATTCAATGTGGACCTCCTTAGGCCATATTTTACACCATTATTGGAAACCTCTGAGATCATCAAACAACTGACACCAACAAAGCTCAACCCTGACTGCATGGAACAAGAATCCACTGATCATATCATGGACACATAGTTCAAGTGCACTCGCCAACAGTGGATCTAGCTTTATCGAGTTGTCAAGGTAGGGAAACTCCTACACCAAGGCAAGTGGCTCACCTGGGGCCAAATCCACAGAAGTTTCCTCACTTGATGGGGTAACTCAACACAATGGAGACCATTACTTCCTAAGGGGGGAATATTGATCCAGGTGGATATTGGTGGCCACCCACCTATTCCAACTGGCTCCTCATGTCTGTTTTTTGTTTAGCATGTTCTTCTGTACTTCTTTGTAATTGTGAGTTATACACTTTTGGGGTTGTCTGAAGCCCCACATATCCTCTAGGTGGATACGGGTGGTATCTCACCTAATCCAACTGGATTATTTTGTATGTTTTCATGTCAGCACATCTTGTTGTACTTCCAGGGCTGTTTTGGGGCCCTAAACTTTGTTTTTTTGGATTGCCACAGTCAAATTATAGACGAAGTTAGAGTTTGATAGTGGAATGTGTAGTTCTCCGAAGGACCTTTCCAACGGGCTATCACACGCCTAAAATGAAGGTTGTATGCAAAAGTTACGACCCTAGGAAGTTGAGGTACCAAATTACACCAACCTACCCATAGGGCCAACATGACTTTTGGCGTTTCACTTCTAAGGTTAGGTTTTTGGATGTTTAGGGTTTTGGAATTCATGAGTAATATTAAAAGGGCCTCTAGAGCCTCATTGTATTTGATTCTGCTCACACGAATGCGTGTAACAACCACATCTCTTCTAAGAGATAACTACCACCATTCAAGCAAGTTTCAGTTCTGCAGTTTTACAGTTTCAGCGTATTTCACTATTTAATAGAAGATATTGTTCACTGGATATTTGTGTTATTCTTCCTATCTCTGTGTTTATTGTATTCAGTGTGTTAATCAGTTCGTTCCACTCCTAAATCCGAATCATCTTAACATTCAAATCACCTTCATAACAATATGTCCAATATTGACAATGCTTCTCAAACAAATCAATCAAGGATACTTCACCTATTTATCAAGGTTGACATCAATGACAACCAAATTTCCAACAATATCCCCCTTTGTTATTGATGGCAACCTTAGTAAAACAATCTTATTTCCCTTGTGAAATGTATTATGTATTTTGAGTCCTTTGAGATGACTTTGTTTTACTCTTTATCTCTCCCCCTTTGAGAATAATTACAAAGGGAATATTTCTCTTCTCCCCCTGAGATGATGCTTTCCCTGAGGTGATGCTCCCCCTATATTTGTCCCATTTATTTTGGACTTTTTTTTTTCATCACACTATTCTACAGACTGATTTTATTTTGAGAGTTCATCATCATAACCATTGTTTTGTGCACTGTAATATTCTTCATATTCTTCTTTAGGAATTCTTCTTCCTTGAGCTTGTTCCTCTTCATATGAAAAGTGTTATCAATGAAAAATCGTTCGTAGCATTGCACACAATGGTTGAAGAAAGAAATCAATTCCAGCAACAATTAGTACACCTACAACACCAAAATCCATCAAAAAGGCATAAAACTATGCACTTGGTTCAAAAATTAAAGTGCACAAATTCACCAAAGGAAGTGTGCACACTATGCGCGAGCCAACACAACCCTAATTGCACTCTGTGGACAGAATGCACAGGATGCGCTACTGTCTATGAACAAATCTGCACACTTCGCATGAACAACACATTTATGAATCTTGTCGATCTCTCAACCACTTCCAATCCAACCCCCAATGCGATTTGACACTCAGATCTGATCGAAATCTAGCTTGGAGGTTGGTCAAGGGCTAGGAAGTGCCCTAAAAGGCCCCTTGTTCATACTATGAACCAATTTTATCTTTCCATGAATGGACACTATAAATATGTGCCATGGGTGTGCTAGAAAAATAAGAATTGCAAGGTATTGTTATGCTGTAAGAATTCTTCTTGGAGAATCCTCTTTTCTCTTTGAATCATTCAAGCACTATACCAAGGTCCATTCCACTCACCTCTTGAGAGGATTGACATTGTATTTCTTCACCATTTTCATTTTCCATTATATGAAGAGAAGAGATCTCTATTAGGGAACTCAAGAGCCCTCCCAAGGAGGAAGAGGGGATTCATAAGTCCCTACCTTTCTCTACGGTGCTATCCTATCAATACATTGATCAATTGGTAGCTATATGATTGCCATTTTTTGTTTTTCATGGTTCTAGTTCTTGCAATCTTCTCTAACATCTATTTCCTTTTGTTTTTGTTTTTATTTATTTGTTTCATGTGTATTTGGTTATCTAATCAACTCACAAACTTCTGTCTTGTTTATTTGACTTAACTAGGCAAGTAAGTGTTGTGATTTTTCTCACCCATGTGGCAAAACCAACACAACACAAAGCTCTGAATTTCACATTCCTTATTAGGAGTTTCATCCATCAGTTTATTGTTATCAATTTATTCATTTTTAGGTGCAAGATCTTCATCACATTTCTTTCTTTCTGCTTCATATTTTCTTCTCCATATATTTCCATAAGGCACTATGTTTGATGAAATTTTCTTTTCTACATTTGTCCTTTTAGATTTATCCTCTCTTCTTTTCTTCTAAAGTTCATTATATTTCCTTCTTGACTTGTATGGATTATTTTTCATGGGTTGTCTTCTTGATTTCTTGTAGTATTGGGATTTTTACCCAAACTTATCACAGTTGTAGCATCTAATGGTATAAAAAACTTTGTTGTGTTCCAAACATAATTGCATCTCCAACATCTCATTAAGTTATTGGACCTTCCTGAATTTTTCTTTTCAGGACTCTTTCATTCCAATGCTTTGTGACCAATTTTTTTACAATAAAAACAATAATCATTGAAGGTGTTTCCATACTCGAGTATGTTGTGACATGAGAATTCTTCCTTTTGATATGTTTCTTGTTTTTTGACTTTTATAGCTTCCTCCTTTAACAAAGTTCATGGTTTGTATTTCGTGTGTGATTACACTTTTTCCTTTTGAGGAGTATAATCCTTTATCATGTTTGTGAATGGTGTTCCACTTGCCACCTTCTTCTTTCTTATTGTACCCAAGACCAATTTTGTCATTGATTGGTATTTGACTATTCTAGGTTTTATCCAGGATGGTTGAGTTGTTCTGGAATTTGACAATTGATTTTTTCTTTTCATTCTTCTTCTTGAGGTTGATAACTTCCAATTCCAACATGTGACACGTTTCTTCCTTTTTAGTCCACTGGATCTTCAAGTCTTCTTGTATTTCCTTAGCTTCTTCAAGTTGAGTATTTACACTAATGACTATTTATTCTGTCTCATCCAAGACTTCTGTGTATTTATTGGTTTTGTCATATCTCTTCAACTCTTCTATTTCTATTTTTAGATCAACAACTTCAATATTCAATATTTTGATTTCTTCCTTGTTTTCTAGCTAAATCCTTTTGAGGTTCATGACTTCCAATTCCATCTTGTGGCATGATTCTTCCTTTTTAGTCAATTGGATCTTCAAGGTTTCTTCACTTTCCTTAGATTCTTCAAGTTGCGTTTTTAGACTATTGACCATTTATTTTGTTTATTCTAATTCTTCTGTGCATTTGTTGAGTTCGTCATATGCCTTCAACTCATTCGTTTTGTTTTTTAGATCAACAACTTCAGCCTTTAATCTATTGATCTCTTTTTCTTTTTCTTCTAGTTGAATCTTTTGTTCTTGCTCTTCATGGTTGTTAGATTGATCTAATTGTTGTAGTATCAACATATATTTCTTTTGAAGTTTCTCAAACTCTTCTAGAGTGAACATAGTTGTGTATTCGAGATTTTCAAGAGCCTCCACATGAACTTCAATATATATACCATTTCCTGGTTCCATACGATTCTCTTCTAGTGCAACTATAATATTAGTCTTAAGATTCAACATTTTTTCTTCAGTGACCACTGAGGTATTCATAAATTACTTGATGGAGTTGTCTTCTTCATTGATGACTAGGGATTGCATCAATCCCTTGTTTGAGTTGTCTTCTTCTTTGATGACTGGGGATTGCATCAATTCCTTTTTTGAGTTGTCTTTTTTATTGATGACTAGGGATTGCATCAATTCCTTGTTTGAGTTGTGTTCTTTATTGATGACTAAGGATTGCATCAATTCCTTGATGGTATTGTCTTCTTTTTCTGTGTTTTGTACTTTACTCTGATAAGAACTCTCTAGTTGGATCCATAATCCTTTAGAAAAGGTTGAATGTCCCATATTTTCTTTGATTCGGTCTAACAACCTATTATGGATTTCTTTTAATTCCATTGAATTGTTTCTCTTTGGTTCTTTTGCAATTTTGGATTTATTCGTTGAGGTAGTTAAGTACCAAGGCTTACTTACTACTGAGTCCCAAACTCCAGATCCTCTTGAATTCAGAAATATTTTCATTCTTTCCCTCCATGAAGAGTAGTCTGTTCCGTCAAATAAAGGAGATTCATTTGTGGAGAGAGCCATTTTTTCACCCATTTAGTCAGAATCTACCTTCCATTGTTTAAACTGTGTTGAAGGCACCAAATTTGATACCAATTGTTGAAACACACACTGATACTGAGGTGGGGGGGGGTGAATCAATGTCTGGAACTTTTGGCTACTTTTCACACTTTCATAGATTAACTAAATTAATTGAATAAAATATGGAGTTCAATTAATTATTCATAAACATGTATAACACAAATTGTATGAAGTAGATAAAATATCATTCTTTTATCTATTTAACTTGAATGAATACAAATAAAATCATTCCTTTAATATCTTCAACTTCAACTGTATATGAGAGATCCAAATCTCCGATACAAGACCCAACTTGTATTTCTCAGATCCAATTGAGAAATGAGGAATCCAACCCTCATAACAAGACACGTCTTTTTGATCTCAGATCCAATTGGGATGTGAGGAATCCAATCCTCATGACAAGACTCAGCTTGTAAACATGCACCAACATGGTAGAATGAAATTTCATTCAATCCATTANATATATATATATATATATATATATATATATATATATATATATATCCACCAAGACACCTTCTTACCTTCGTATTCCTTTACTTATATAGTCCTCCAAAGGGTTCTGCTTTGAAACAATGTGTCCTTTTGGAACCCATATTTTCCTTTCGTCGTCGGATGCGAGATAGACTTCAGTACATATTACCTTTTTGTGAATGTCTAAATCGACCTCCACATACCTCCTTTGTTGGTGATGATTTAAACTCAACTTGTAAACATTTTAATTGATGGTTATATTAAAATTGGTTCCCTGTCAACTACTAGTCATTAAAGATTTGACTTGGTCTCACCTTTTTTCGTATTTGCTTCCTCATTCGACCGAAAAACATTTTTTTGTTCGACTCAACTAGGAGAAATTTCAACTTGAGTATTTCAATTCTATTTGACCCATCTTGCTTTAGCCTCGACCCAACTTGTATTTAATTTTTCTTCAACTTCAAACTTTAGGTTACTTCTTTCTTGGACCGACTCAACTTGGAAGAAAAACAACCCGAGAAATTTGACTTTTGTCGTCTCGACTTTCTTTGGCCGACTTGTATTTCCTGACTCAATTTTCCTTCAACTTCGACCTTCAATTGGTCGAATTGTCTTCGACTCGCCTTGAAATAGATAGACTTGTCTTCTCCAACTTCCATCAATCTATAGGATTATAGTTGGTCGACTTGTCTTTGACTCGTCTTGTAGTCAATCAACTTTGAGATAGTCTACCGTATTGTTGTTTGAATCAAATCGATTTGTGAGTCGATGGTGTCAATTCTTCCTCACCAAACATCCACCATTGACATTCTGTCTCATCTCTAGACTCTTCTTCAATTGAGATTTTCTAAATCACTTTTAATGAACCATGTCTTATTAACTTCTTTATTTGTGATTTGTATGGATCCATATTGGATTAAACATTTATCCTTTTTATATGGACATTTTCTTCACAGTTTCTTCTTTTGTGTATGGATGTTAATGACACAATCTCAACCTTATACAATATAGGATGAGTGTATCAATATCATACAATACTTTATTCAATATTATCTTTCTACTGATATTCAAGTCACCTTCATAACATTATGTCCAATATTGACAATGCTTGACATTCAAGTCACCTTTATAACATTATGTCTAATATTGAAAGTGCTTGACATTCAAGTCGCCTTCATAACAATATTTCCAATATTGACAATGCTTCTCAAACCAATCAATCAATGATACTTCACCTATTTATCAAGTTTGACATCAATGAAAACCAAATTTCCAATAGTATAGACCCTGATACACTTGCAACACATGTATATACGTGACCTGAATGCCTAACAACTTTCGTGTACTCTCAAAAGTTGTAAAAATTATAAAATTTTGCACTTTTCAACGGAGTTTATGGGCTATTTTGGGTTGCAAAATCATTTTACCTCATGTATCCCTTATGAAAACTGAATAACCATCATTTATCCATATAAAAAGGTCCCTAGGGGGGTCATTTGAACATATGAAAGAAGAGGCAAGTGAACTCTGCCAAAATATCTCCCTTTGTCATTCCAAGACTTTTCATATTGTTCTGAGTTTTCATCCTCATCATTCCCAATCATTCACCCTCCTTATGCAATCCATCCATTTCCTTCTATTGGCATGTTGGTTGTGAGGATCTCACTTTGGGATTGGTGCACTTGGATTATAATTAGAGGAACCCAGGCGATGTTCGTGGAGCGGTGTCGACAAGATTAAGGTTGTATCTTATCATCTTGTTTTCAATAAAAGAGAATTTTCTTGTCCCAAATCTATGTGTCTTGATGTGTATATTTCTAAATTGCTTTCATGGATATTTAGGCCTTTAAATGATCTTGGTGATTATACATATGATTTTGTATATTGTTCTCTGAAGTTGTTTTAGGCCAGCATTGGGAGGAGGCCTACACTCCAGGAGAAAACAACGAGAGGAAAGGATCTACTACAAACAAATGGACTTAAGGTGCATACCTCGATTTTCTCTCCCTTTCCTTAATTTTCATTAGGTCTTGTTAGATTTGAGTGAAATAAGAGTAATTTTTTCTTTTAAGGTGTCATTTCTCTTCCTAGTCACTAGACCCAGATTAGGGGGATTTTTCCCCATAGCAGAATTGGTGACTCCACTAGGGAATCTCTCTAGGGTCTTGTTAGGAGATTCTTTTTGGTTTAAATTCCTATTTTTCTGTGCTTTCTGATTATGTGAGAGTCTTTGGTCACCTTCCAGGTGTTTACCAGTTTTCTTGATCTGGGTGGTCACTTTGAATTTTCTCTCTTTTTGAGTTTGTTCATTCATATACGTGCCCTGGTCTATACCCAGATCGCGTACACCCGCTCCATGATTTCAATATATCCCACAGACATACAAATGATGACCATGCAGAACATGCCTGTCTATACTTTTGAAGATTTGTTTCAAAAAAGATTCATTTTATTCTAGGAAACCTTTGGTTTCTCAGGCCCTCCTGAGTACCAAAGACCTCTGTTAACTGTTGTTGGACAATATTTAAGTCTTAGATTGTTGATGAAATTGTAAATAAATCCTTTTGTATAGTTTTCTTTGTCTCTTTATGTCCTTTATCAAGGTTGAAGGTGTGATTTTAAGATTTATCTTCTCCTTTGGATTCTAGTGAATCCATGCTTTCTAGAAGTGGGTTAGGACCTGAGTCAGTCTTTTGGTTGTTCTCCCTCTCTCTTAGAATGATTTGAAAAGAAAAAAAAATAGTTGTTTTGGTGTTTTCATTTCACAAGCATATAAAAATTTCAAAAATTGTAGTTAAGTGTAAACTCTTTTCTTTCCCTTTTCCCTTGTATTCATTTTGCAAAAAGAAAAAGAAGTTTCTTAACTGCATTTGCATGTTTGTTTGGTTGTAGTAGTTTAGGTTGTGTTTATAAAACAAAAGAAATATCAACCCAAAGTTCCTTCTTTCCCTCTTCCTTGAAAGTTTAATTAGTTGCATTGCATCTGGAATGAAAGAACATTCTATGATAGATTTCATATTAGGATGTTGGCTTTCATTTGAAAAGTTTTCATTTTGGAAGTTAAAAGAGCCAAATATTCATTTGTAGGATGTAGTTTGCTTTCATTCTCATTTAAAGCACAATGTTCTAAAATCTCATTAACTCTTATCTTCTAGTCTCTAAAATAACGTCACGAGTTTCACTACCACACCCCTAAGTAATCAAGCCACTAAAATTAACACTTAATTTTAAAATCAATTAGACTTTGTCGTTTATAGGGTACATGAACTAGACTAGGATTTAGGGCCTTCAATTAGGTGTGGATAGGAAACTCTCCAAGGCCACTAAACAAACTTAAGAGTTTGAGATAGGGAGTGTTGAAGTCCAATGTCGTAAAAGTTAGCCTGGACCCACATCTAACACATGGGATAAAAACGAGGTCGCACGAGGAAAAGTGGTGGATATCTCCCCTCCAAAGTTGGACCGAGCATAGTGGGGATCGTGTTTGAGGTTCATTCTTGGGATTTTTCTGACTGCATATGACTACGAAGCTTCATGAACATCGAATCCATTCAGGATCCTCAGTTTTCTTTTGGACCATTTGCCTTTGGTACCTTTGAAAGGCTTAAGACATAGTTATCCTACTTATACAATCTGCCCGACTGTCGGTTGTACCTACTTGGTGGCTGGTTGTGAGTTGGAAATGTAGTTTCCTTATTATAGGTACTTACACAAGGTGACTCTGGGGGGCATATCGTGGTACCTAGGGCAGATGTTAGGCCATGCTTCACATAGTATACCCGGAGAGTGTTTATGTGTTCAAGTTACAATTGCATCGGTAAGTTGATCTAGTGTTGGGTGGCGTAACTGTTCTTCCTACCTTTCTCTCATTTGCTTGATTCATCTTTAGGGACTCTTAGTGTGTGCTATATGCTTCCCCCTAGAATTTCCTTAGAGTGTCGTTTCATCGTTCCATAAGGTGGATGATCAACAATTCTACCATTCATGTAGGCTTCAAGGTCTCCCACTGGAAACTATGGAGACACCTCCACATCCTTTTAGGAGAAGGTTAGATCAAGATGGTTCTTTCCAGACTACTAGGCCACAAGAAATTATGACCAAACCTGTCCCAAGAGGAGACACTCTTGAACCAAAGGTAACTCACATTTCAAACCTCGAAGTCGAAGGCTTTGTTATTCCCTAGAACCCTCCAATAAATGACCTCTCAGTACCAGTTCTAGTTCAAATAGTTCCTCCTGAGGTGACTACCCCTAATCGTCATTTAGTTAGGTGGATAGCTATGGAAGTAAATTATTTTACCTATACTGGGAGTCCTCATACTTATTTCTTGACTGTAGGTGGAAGGGGCACCATACCCCCTCCCCCACCTTCCCCTACAAGGAATACCTCTCGTTAGACACCTACTGCTTCTAGAAGTGGCACAGTCTCTACTACAACTTCAACCATTGTTCATACTTTGACCATACAAAACATGTCTGGTGCTCCTTTCTCATATGGGATGCCAGGTTTTGACACAAGTTTGACTTTAATCTACTCCACTTTACAAACTATTGGTCTAGGGGTAGGGGCTTGTAATGCTCCCTCACAAGGATCTCTCAGGGGTGCCTCTTCTCCATACAATGCAGTCCCTTATGGTGGGGGTAATATCCCCCCTCTGTCCCCCTCGCTTGGAGGTGATTTTCAACAACAATCTGGAACCAATGCTAGTTCTAGCTTGTCAGTGGCGAGAATCAAGGAACTCTATCCTATATGAATCTAGTTGGGACCATGTCGTTCTATTTATTTGGTGATTTTGAGAATAATGCCTTGTCTTTATTTGTGTTTTCTTTAGGGGGAAACCCCTTTCTCAATCAACCCAACACTATGCAAGGATTTTTACCTTCACAAGGAATGATGGAAGGAACCACTTCCTTTCAAGGTCTTGGAAATCTTGGGTAGGTTTCTATACCTATGCAAGGGATTTCGATCGGGGGAAACCCCTCCCACGTTTAGTGGAACCCTGTGAAAGGTTCAACTACTATACCAAGGGGATCGACTGAGGGAAACCTCAACCAAGGATTTTGGAATACCATGCAGGTGGAAATCCCCACTTAAGGTATGCCATCAAACTATCTGAATTCGTTGATGATGAGGAATAGTGCACAAGTCCCCTACCTTGGCCAAGGAAACCTTGGTTTTTACCAGAACCTTGGTCAACAGGAAGACATTTCCTGGCAACCTAGTGCTAGTCAAAATCTAGGTTTTTCTTTTCCTTTAACTCTGCCACAACCCATGTTACCATTTTTGGAAAATATTCATTTTCTAGACTTGTCAAGGTTGTTAAATGACCCTATTTGTAATGATCCATGTTGGCCTCCTATGTTGACTAAGTTTCCCTCAGATATTCCAAAATTTGAAGGCAAGCCTGGTGAATATCCGGGCGATCATATTACAACTTTTCACTTGTGTTTCTCCTCCAATTAACTGAATGACGACTCTATTAAGCTGTGATTATTTCAACTCACTCTCATAGGGGGTATCATGAAGTGGTATATTTACCTCGATGGCTCGAATTACTCTTACTTTAACGATCTGGCAATGTTTTTCTTGAACCATTTTCAGCTAGCGGTGAGATACGATGTTGACACTGAGTTTTTATCCAATTTCGAGTAGACTAAGGCCTCCCACATCTCCTATCATACCCAGGAATGGATTTTTCGTAAGAGCTTGATTAAAGTAAAGGTCCCTCCTGCATTTTTGCTCGAGTGGTTCCTGAAGTCTTTGGTGCCTTTTATTTATAAATACATTGCAACTTCCAGAGTGTTTTCTGAAGAAAAGGCTATAATTAGGGTTGAACATCTATAATTTATCTATTCATAATACGTCATGCTTTACGAGATTATTCCTGACACACCACGATCAACCTTTGAATTGACCAAAGTGAAGTCTAGGCCTCATGCAGATGGTATTGTAGGATCAACACAAATAAATCCCACAGATCAGTTGTCCAACCAAATGTAACAATTGTCTCTACAATAGACCATGGCCAGCCAAAATTCTAGTACGTCTTCCCTTTCCACCCTTGTTATAGTCCAAAATGTTTTATCTATGCATACAAGACATTGGCCCTTCCATTTGCATACTTTTCCAAAATACTGCTAAGGATTCCTTTTAAAACACCATTTTTTGGATATTATACACGCCCTACTGCACTAATATCCCGCGTACACATGCATGCTACATGCTAGTTATCCCATGTACATGCGCGTGTTGCATGCTAGATAGCCTACGTTTACCTCCAAAAGTTGCAAAAAATATGCAGAATTCGTAGAGTTTACGGACTATGGAGGGTTTCCTAACCATTTTACTCCTTGTAGTCCATCCCCAAACCAAATAACCATATTTTTATCATATAAAAATATGTCTTGGGGGTCATTTATGAACATGAGCAAGAGAATAAGAAAACTCTGCCAAAATCCCTTCCCTTTCTTAGCCCAAGATTTGCATCCTATTCTGATTTTTAGCCTTATCCTTCCCCTCCAACCTTTCTCCTTATGAAACCTTTCCTCCTTCCCTTGGTGATATTTTTGTTGCGATAAGATAATGTGGGATTGATACACTTGAAGCCATGACAGAGGATCCAAAACTTTGTTCGTGGAGCGGTTGCCAACAAAGGTTGTAATCCTTTTTATATTGAAATTGAATAAAAGAGTTCATACTTGTCCAAAAACCCAATGTTTACATTCTTTTGTTAATTTGTGCATTTATATCTATGTCCAAAATTTTAAATTGATTATGATCCAGATGGATATTGGTGGCCACCCACCTATTCAAACTGGCTCATTTTGGCAGTTTTTCAGCTTGGCAATTTTTTTCCTAGTTTTTGGGTCTCGAACTTTCGGGGTTGTTTTGAGGCCATAGAAAACATTTTTAGGGCTCGTGTTTCACATTATTTTGGTCACCCCAGTAATCAATTGAAAACATGTTCTTAACTCATTTCCATGTTCCCTGAAAATATTAAAAGAGACTTTCTCCATGAGAAAAGTAGTTTTCTTTTCCTCTTTCAAAAACTATGACAAGGAAGGTCATCGCACCCTGCTTTATGCATAGGGTGCGACCATGCCTGGTCATCACACTCCGCACCAAATATGGACTGCAACTTTTTCATAGGATTCATGTGCATAGGGTGCGACGATGCTTAAGCAAAGGAAAAGTCAAAATTCATGAATGTTCTAGAAGGAAATCTTCTAGAAGATGAAGTGGCCTCCGATCGGTTTGGATCTTACTCGCTTCTCTGATTTAGTGGGATCATCATAATCCCCTCATCCATATCTCTTTCACCCTATATAAAGAGAGATATCTTATGGAAAATGATAAGGTTTGCAAGGGATTGCATATGCATGAAGAGTTCTACTACAGATTATATTTGAGAGCTTTGCTTTAGTTCTCTAAGTCATATTGTGGATCTCCTTTATCAAAGGCATTGGAGAAAAGGTGTGTGTGTTGGAGCAAAGAGCCATTGAAAGGGAAGTTGCAACATCAAGGTATGGGTTTTATTCTCCACTTTCCATTTAATATAATGCAGTAATACATTTCTTCCCTATAAAGGTGTCTTAACTTTTATTGTATAACTCCTTGATCTTATACATAGGATTCATTGGAATATATATATATATATATATTTGTTCTCTCTCTTTGTTGGTTTGTGCTTCTTAAATAGGTTCGCCATCCTGCAAACTCAAACAAGCAGCTACAAGGACGACACTAGCGAGGATCAAACATTGTCTAAAAGTTATGTCACTTGTACCTCTCTAAACTATTTTATACGACAATGACATATAAGGCGAAGTTTGTATTTTGTCTTGTTTTGTTCTAGCTTCCTGTGAAAGTTAGGGAGATCAATTTGTGTCTGCACTTACTGATTTGTCCGATAACAAAATTGGCAACCATACTGGGGATACAACCTTTTTTGGTTTTTTTCCTCCTATTTTTTTTTAGCATGCCTTCTTTTGGTTAATTTCATTCTTTGAGTCCGTGGGTGATCCATCTTGACTCCCTGGGTCTGAAGGTTCATTGAGAAATTTTGTCTTTCTTCCCATTTTTCTTTATTTTCAGAGATCGTCGCACTGTGTCCTATTCTTAGCCTGTGAGGATCCTCTATTGTCCCACTCTATTGGTGCAGACTGGTGTGATGATGTCACACTGTACCTTATTGATAGCCTGCGACGATCCTAGATCGTCGCACTGTACTCCTCTGCGGCCTACGACGATTCCTGCAGGAATTTTTGGGTGATAGCCATTTTTCTTTTTTCTACCCAGTTTTTTCTTTATTTCCTAGGATGAACTTTTTACACAAGTGAATGATTGATTTACAACTTTTAAGCTTGCATTTGATTGATTTTAGGAAATTGAAAGTCTTCTTTATAAGCTTTGCAATTTTTTCTTTTGATTTCTTGTCACAAGGGTATAATCTCGAGATTTTGGTCCTGAGTGCTTGTTTGATAAGGAGTCCTTGATTTATTTTGAGTTTTGGATTGTTTTTACTTTCTGGATTGTTAATTGATGAAGAGACAAATTTTGTTTGTATTTGACAAAAGGTTTTCTTATCGTTTCATTTTTTGTTTACATTGTGAGTTTGGTTTGGGAATAGTGTTGAGAATGCGCTAGTTTTCTTGGATCATGATTTCTTTTCTTCATTATATCTCTGATTTGATTTGAGAAAGAAAGAACTGAAGTTATTCTTATTTTTAACAATTTTGGTAAGAAAATTGTTGCATTCAAATGTTTGTAAAAAGAGAAAAATTGGAAAATTTAGTAGTTTTTGATTATTTGGAATTTTTTTCATTCAAAAATTGAGAAATTGTGTTTCGCAGATTTTGTATTCTAAAAAGAGAAAACTTATCCCTATTGTAATTAGATTTCATCGAATTAAACGATTTCATATCATCTCTTCTTTCATTTTATTGGGTCAAGGTCAAACACATCATCAATTTCATTTTCGTTTCCCTTTTGAGTAAGCAACAACCTTTAAAATACAACATAATTTTAGAATCTATTAGCAACTTTTATTTTCTACAAATTTTCTACACCAACATTATCTAGTATAGTTCTTTGGAATAGGTTGTAAGGCACACTCTCCAAAGAATCAAAACACACAATAATATCTTGTGATAAGGAGAGTTCAAATCCACTTGCTACATTTTGTCCTAGGAAGCCCTTCTAACACAAGGGTCAATCACAAGGTCGCATTAGGGCCGGTAGAGTTACTCACCCTGCTTTGTTGGTCTTAGTGTAGAGATTATGCGTATTATTGGGGGTCACTTGAGAAAAAAATCTAGTGGAGACCTTCTCAAGTTGATTTTGGGCTTAGATGCCCTGCCTTTGCGGGTGGATCAGACTGTCGACTGCTTCCCCACACATCATTTTTATAATTGGTAACCTTAGTGGACTATATATTTAGAGTCTTTACACAAGGTGATTGTGGAGGGGAAAGTATTCACGATACTTGGAATCGACATTGGACAAACTCACTCGGGCTCCTTGGAGGGTATACCCACGATTATGTGTGGGATCTTGCACCAGGGTGTAAGTCCGTTAAGCAGGTCGTCAACGTAACTTTTCCACCTGTTTTTATCCTAGCCTCTTCTTGTCTTGATTTTGAGACATTGGATTTCATCACCAACTAGTGACTTCAAAATAAGAAGGTTTGTTTTTGTGTTTGATGTCTAGATTTTATTAGTGAGTGTTGTTTGTTTCTCTAGTTGGCCATAGATTTATTTCATTCTTTATTTGGTGTGGTCAACATCGGCCCTCGTCGTTCACGTAGGATGAAAGGGTTACCTCTGGAAGATCTGGAAGAATACATTCCTTTGCTTCCTAACTCACCTGAAGGTTATCTTGAAGGAGCAGTCAATAACGACATAGCCTCTGATATTGGAAGTTCTACTCCATTGGAGGAATCAATACTTCCTGTAAATCTGTTATTGAGTGTTATACGAGACCCACTTTTTCTCCAGATAAATTCATCAAGATACGTTGTTGCTGAATATTATACTGTAATACCTACTGGACCTCACATGGAGTCTGGTGTAGACGATCCACTTTTTTAGAGTGAATCGTTTAGAACTACAGTTCATACTGCTGGAATTTTTAATCCTAGTTCCGTTCCTGTCCATTCTTTTTGGAAGACCTCTTTGGGACACAATATTTTTGATAAACTAGGAATGAGTCATAATCAAACTATGCCATCCCATATGCCTGTGACTTCCACTACTTATATAGTACCTTTAGACCATTTCACTGGCATGATCAGTAATGTTGTCACAGTTTCAAACCAATTGTTGGTTGGTTCTCATACAATTCTTCCCCTGTAGCTCGCTAAGTCTACCATGGTCCCACAAGCTACGCATGTTTCTACCGGAAATGCGGTAATCATTCAAGATCCTATTGGAACACCACTTCCACTTAGATAAAATCCATCACTTCCTCCTGGGTATAATTCTTTGAATACTTTCATCGCTAATCCTGCCTAGAATCCATCTGAAGGGTCTAATCTTTTTGTTCCTCCTGGGTACAATGTTGTTAGTATTTTTGTTCCTACATCTACCTAGGTTCTCTCCAGAGGGGCTAACATTTCTCCTCCACCTTCACCTGGAGCATCTAATCATCCTGGCCCTAGTAGCTCCAATCAAGTTGGAGGCACAAGGCCTTTTTTCACTTCTGGTTTCAAATTCCTGTTGGAGGTCAACCTCAAGTAGGGGGGAAACCTCAAGTTGGAGGCCATAACCCAGTGTATGGAAACAATATCCCTAGATTACAATCTCAACCTTGGAATTTTACTTTCCAAGGTAATCAACAAATTCCTAGGGGGAAACCGCCTCAAGTTAATTCTTTTGTACCCCCTAATCTCGGGAAACCATATCCAGGTTCTATGAATCCTACCTGGGGTCAAGGTTTTCAGTCCAACACTCCTTTCCAAGGGAGCTTACCTAATCAACCAACTCATGTTGGCTATTCGACTCATAATCCTCCACCACTGAATTTGTCAGTACTCTCTAACTATCTACAGACTGCTTATTGTCCTACTAGTATACCTACAGGACTACCTCCTCAAAACTACTAGTTTCTTCAAGTTAGCAAATAGTTGTTGTTTCTTGCTACTTTGGATTTACCGGATTTATCTAGTATTTTGAGTGATCCTATTTTGCATTCTCCTTATTGGCCTGTCATACCTACAAAATTGCCATAAAAAATTCTTAAGTTTGACGCTTGATCGGGAGAAGACCCAAATAATCATGTCATGACATTCCATCTTTGGTGTTCATTCAAATCCTTGATAGATGAATCTATAAGATTACATATTTTCCAGCGAACTCTTACGGGTTCGAAAACTAAATGGTATATTGAATTACCACGAGGATTATTCAATGAATTCAATACCTTAGCTATGGATTTATTAACAGATTACCAATTGTCGATACGATATGAGACAGGAACCAAAATTTTGAGTTCATTTAAAGAATCCTCTTCTACTCACATTTCCAATCATATTCACGAGTGGAGGAGGAGAAGACGCTTAATCAAAGTTCCCCTTCCTGATCAACTATTGGTCGACTGGTTTACCAAGTCACTCATTGGTCCTATAGACCATGATGTTACCATGGGTGGTGTTGTCACTGAAGAGAAGGCGATTAGTTGTGCTCAATATTTGGATCTCGTTTATTCACAAATGGGCACGCTATATGACTTGATCCCTGATGCTCCTTGTCCATCTATGAATCCAACCCCAACACCTCTAGTAGCTTCTCATGCTGATGATGGCGTGATTGGCACTTTTCATGATGAGACTAAGTCTAAACAAGCTAGTCATTCCAATCCCAAGTCTACTACTCCTAATGTACAAAATACTCCTTCTCCCGGTAAAACATTTGAAGCTAATTCGGTTCAATCTACACTTGCAGGTAAAAAAAAAAATAAAAAGAGATGGAAGGGTAAGAATAAAGAGTACAAAAATAATAATCAACAATCTAAGAAACCAAAGACCCATTCTGTTCATGACAAAGACAAGCGCAAACTTCATTATCCTTTCCTTATCTGTGGTGAGGATCATTATACTAAATATTGTCCATGATGTGCCGAGGTTACTAAGTTCCTGCAAGGGACTATGACACCTCCTACTCCCATTGTTTTGTCACAACCGTTTCCTTCCCAGCAACAGGCCCAATTGGTCATTCATGACCAACCTTCTACCTCTACCACATCTTATGTACTTATGTGTACTAGTGACTCCAAGAAGAGCGAAGTTTTAGCCACAACTCGAGCCAAAGATTATTCTCCTTCGAAATAGAAAGTTGATGATTCACCACCTCAATTGGTTCAACCTCCTCCACCAACATCACCTCCAAACGGTCCTCTTCATCTTGAATGATCGGGCCTAGATATAGTTCTTCATCCTCCCCCTACGGGTGTTGTTCGAAATTATTCGTTTAATCCTCACGCACATGCTGCCCAAAACTACAGTATTGTAGAAGACCTTGAGCAAGCACCCTCTGCGATGTCGGCTCTCAAAGTACTTCAAAGTTGTCCTACTCAACATAAGACATTGTTAAATGCTATTGGTGGAATTGATCCTATCGCTAAAAATTTGATAATCTTTGACTTGGATGATCATATTCTAAGGATTCCTCCTCAATTAGCATTTCAAATACAAGTTGTTGTGGAAAATAAAAATATTTGTCGAACCGTTATTGATGAAGGAGCCTCGACTTGCGTCATGTCCGTTACCTGTTGGAAAGCCATTGGCTCTCCTGCCCTTACCGAGTCACACAATACTCTCAAGGAATTTAATGGTACAAGGTTTAAACCTTATGGTGTTCTTCCTTCGTTTTCTATTATGCTAGAAGGAAAAGCGATTATTGTTGAAGTTGAGGTCTTTGATGCACCTCTCGATTACAACCTTCTACTTGGCCGTAGTTGGATTGATTCCATGCGAGCAGTTGTTTCTACTCTTTTCCATGTGTTACGTTTCTCGCACCAAATAAAATTCATTATTGTCGATCAACTGGCCTTGTTTAACTCTGATTCACATACTAGCAACATACATTTCATTGCGAAAACACCTCCTGGTTATGCAAATGTTGGTGTGGGTCCTTTAAAATATTCATCGTTAATGGGTACATTTCCTATTCCACCACCCAATATTTCTCCTCCTTTTGTCGCTTCGATTAACATGATATCAAACTATGTTGGTGAAACTCCTGAGTCTTATGACCCATGGATAGTACCTAGATATGGTGACTATCTTTGTTATGGTGACATAATGCCTTTGAGTCAGGTAGAATTGGATTATCAAGTTATTAAATCGACAATTCCTTCTCCTAATTATCTCTGTGATACGTCTCCTGGTCCATTTCACGTGATATTTCCCACTGATGAGATGATCATGACAATTATGTCTATGGAAGATACCCCATGGGATGATGGGCATCATCATTCTATTCTCTTCTTGGAGCCCGATACCATAAAGACTTATCAATTGATTTCGACTCCATGTACCATTGTTATTATTTTCTCTATTCCTGAACCAACACATGATGTTTTGTATGAAGGGAACTTGGGAAATATTTCCCCTACCATCCCTCTTGATATTTCGATTAAACATGGAGTTGTGGAAAATTTTTACATCGGTGCCTTTTGTTCTATTGATGAGGTCCATACTTACAAAGCTCTTTTCCAAGAATTACGTGACGGTTTTGCCTGGAGTTACGAAGAAATTCCTGGCATTGATCCATATATTTTTGTACACGAGATTAAGACTTACCCAGACGCTAAACCTGTTCGAGAAAGACTTCACCCAGTACACCTACGCAAAGCTACTGCTAATAAGCTCGAAGTTGAAAAACTTCTTAAAGCTAGTTTTGTATATCTAGTGGCTTTGACTGATTGGGTGTCCAATCTTGTTCCGGTTACGAAGAAACAAGGCACGATCTGTGTTTGTGTAGATTATAGGGATATCAACAAAGCTCGTCCCAAAGACAATTATCCAACCCCTTTCATTGACTAGATTGTTGACGACAGTGCCAAGAGTGAAATTTTCTCCTTGATGGATGCTTTCCTATAATCAAATCAATATTTTACCTGTGGATCAACATAAGAATGCTTTTATTTTCCCTTGTGGAACCTTCACATACCAGAAACTACCTTTTGGTCTCAAAAATGTTGGTGCGACTTTTCAATGCGCTATGTCTTATGCTTTTCATGACATTAAGAATATTGTATAACCTTACCTAGATGATCTACCAACACACTCTATGCATCGTCAAGATCACCCAACACATCTACGAGCCATTTTCCTACATTGTCGTTATTATTGCATACGATTGAATCCACATAAATGTGTTTTTTGTGTGGAGTCCAGACGACTTCTTGGTTTTATCGTGTCTATACATGGGATTAGAGTGGACCCTCTGAAGGTTGAGGCTATCCTCAATTTACCTCCTCCTTCCACACTATGTCAACTCCAAATTTTTCAAGGGAAGGCAAACTTTTTATGTCGATTCATCCCCAACTATGCTGAATTAATGAAAGGATTTACTTGACTTGTTAAAAAGGGTTACGATTTTGTATGGGATGACACTGCCAACAAATCCTTTGAAGCTTTGAAACTCACCTTGACCCGTACACCACTTTTATTTCCACCCGATTATAGTCGAGATTATTTCTTGTAATTAGCTACTTCAGACTCTACTATTTCTATGGTTCTGGTCTAAGAAGATGATTCACATGATTCACATGTGATATACTGTTTGATTCGGAGTATCACGACCACCGAAACCAAATATTTACATGTGGAGAAACTGGCCTTGCCATTTGTTCAAGTTGTTCAACGTTTTCATCACTACATATTACTACGAAAAACCACAGTCATTTCCAATTGCAACCCCATGCAACACATCCTTAATCGACAATTAATGGGGGGGAAATACTCTAAATGGATAATTATTCTCCAAGAATTTGATTTGGAGTTTGAGCACACCAAGTCAAAGAAGTCTTTGGTTTTTGTCGAGTTGATATGTGACCTTCCCTCTACTGAAACATAAATTGTGGCAGAAGATTCCTTTCCCGATGAATCTCTCTTTCTGATCAGTTCTGATGACATATGGTATGGAGAAATTATCATTTATCTCCAAACCCATACTTTCCGGCCTGATATTTCTAGTATAGATCGTCATCATATTTGGTATCAATCCCGTCAATACATTATCCTTGGTGATACCCTTTACCACCGTGGTATTGATTCCATATTTAGATGATGTCTCACATATGATGAAGCTGAGAAAGGTTTGAATGACTGTCATTTTGGAGCATGTGGCGATCATATGTCTAGGTATGCCACTACCCAAAATATCTTACGAGTTGGTTATTTTTGGCCTTCATTGTTTAAGGATTGCATTACTGTCATCCAGAAATGCCACACTTGTCAAACCTACAACAATAAGATCCGATCTCATCTGGCTCCCTTACACCCTATAGTTTCTGTTGGTCCATTCACTAAATGGGGCATTGAATTCATGACATGTAACCCTCACTCGGTCGAGGGGCATGGATACATCATCGTAGCCGTAGATTATTTCACTAAGTGGGCCGAGGCGATGCCTACATTTGATAATATAGGAAAACCTACAACATTATTCATATTCAATCATATCGTTACTAGATTTGGTGTCCCTCAAGCCATCGTCACTGACCATGGTAGAAATTTTTTCAATTTCATGATGTCTGAACTTACCAAGAAGTTAGTTCTTCGACATGAAAATTGAACCCCTTATTATCCGCAGGCCAATGGCTAGGTTGAAGAAATCAACAAAGTTCTCACTACTATGCTTCGAAAGATGGTAGGAATTCACAAGTCAAGTTGGAATAGGATGCTCTTCTTGGCATTATGGTCCCATCAAACATCCGTTAAGTCTACCATGGGATTCACACCTTTCCAATTAGTATATGGTATTGAAGCAATTCTGTTGATTGAATGTGAAATACCATCTTTGAAACTAGTTGTCGAACTTCTCCCTAACACCTCGGCTGAGGAGGAACGCCTCTTGTATTTGATGCAATTAGACGAGATTCGCTATGATTCTTCCTTAGTAATTGAAACTCAGAAAAAGAGTGTCAAAGTTCAATATGAAAAACATGCCAAACCATGTGTTTTTTCTGAGGGTGATTTGGTTCTTCTTTACGAACAAGATCGTGACTTATTAGGGGTCGACAAATTCAAGACCATGTGGCGTGGCCCTTATATTGTTAAACGAGTGTTGGAGAAAGGGGCTTATGAGCTAGTAGATTATGATGGAATTCCTCTGAGTGAACCCAGAAATGGGCTTTACTTGAAGAAGTACTATGCTTAAACATTTTTGCATAAGTGTTGTGTATTTTTAGTATATCATACTCTTGCGTGATTTTTCATTTTTGGTTCTGCCTTTTAGCTGCTTACCTTGCATTGTGCTTGGTTTCTATATGTTGGTGTCTTCGTTACCCTATATCATCTTTGATGATGGTGCTAGTCGCAATACTCAAAACTTAGCGTCTGCTACATGGGAAATCCATGCACCTACGGATGAATTGATTAGTCTACATGGCATTTCCCTTGGTCGTGCAACTAATAATATTGTGGAGTACAGTGCAATTATCAAGTTGTTAACTGACACCATTTCACTTGACATCCGTCATCTTATTGTATGACTTGATTCACAGTTAGTAGTACTACATTTGAGTAACATTTATTCCATCCAAAGTCCTACTTTGTTACGGGTATATTTACGAATTCGCCTCTTGGAAAGACATTTTGATTACATTGAGTATCAACATATTCCTAGATATCTAAATACATTGACAGATGCATTGGCTAATTATGTGTTAGAGAGACATTTGAGACATTTATAAACCCAATCACACATTTTTGACAAAAACAAGTAAGCCGATAGGAACTTTATATTTATAACGACAAAAAGTTACAAAAAGTGTTTATCCAAAGACAAAAATATCAAAAAGTGAAGATCATGGGTTCATGTACAAAAAACATCAAGGATGCTGCTCACTGTAACAAACAACTGCCCGTGCCACTTTATGGAGCAGTCAACCAATAGATGCAGATATGCTAACTATGTGGCGTTGATAGTTCCTAGGAAGTTCATCCACCATGGCATCAAGGACATTCATGGTTAGTCCCTCTAGGTTAGTCCACCTCGAGATCTGTGGCGATCACCCCTGCTACAACACCTCTCTCTCCTCACCTCTAGATAGGAGATGATCCTGAAGGACGATAGGGCCCCACACATGCATTATTAAGAGCACTTGATTAGTCTTGGATAGATGACACAAAAAACATTGTATATAATTAAAATATCAAAAACATCATATAACAAAAATTTCCTTCTTACCTATGTCCCCCCACTGATGTAATATCCCTAGGCCAAACCCAATTGTAAATGAAAATGAAAATGTACTTAAGCTGGTGAGTTGTTTGATATATTTTTGTATTCACCTTTAATGGCATAATGCGCACACATACTACTCAGTAAAATGATGAAATGTGCACATTCTAGGATACTGCGTGCAACAACTTAAGTGTGTGCGATTTTGAGGCTAGGGAGCCTTTGTGTATATGCTTTGTTTTATATGCCGGTGAGCCCGTTTTGTGATGATTAGGCTAGAGAGCCTAGATGTTAAATGCCAATGCACCTATTTTGTACATGTCTCATCATTAATATAAAATACATCATTGCGCGCAGACCGACCACGATAAAAGAGATGGGGGACTAAACTCCACTAGTTAGGGAAAGGGTGGGGGATAAAAGTTAAGAAAAAGGGCTAAGCTAGGGAGCTTAAGCCAACAAGGAATATTATATTAATATTTATTAAAGTACAAAGTATGGATAATTATTTTATCCTAAGTTCCAAGGATGGGGACAAGTGGGCCAAAGTAGCTCCCAACATGACAAGTGTCAAGTTGGGGACATGCATACATATTGTTTGGACTTAGTTCATTTTCCATCATTCTTTCGATGAGGAAACCATTATTCCATCATCACTCAAACATTCGTTGAGCTATCCTATGTACCTTCCTACCACTGTACCTGAACTATATCCATAACCATACATGTTTTGAGTAGCTAGTTAGATTGGGAGTTGGACTGAAGAAGTGGGTTGTTAGGCCCATGAGGAATTCATCTCTGGGTGAGAGAATTGCTGGGAATTGTTTTCCTGAGGGTGATAAACTATAGCTACAGGGATCTGAGACTTCCTGTCCGGCCTGTTGCTGAAGCCGAGAAAGGAAGGGGGGCAACCAAAGGATTGTTGAGCAGAGAAGGGGCACACTTCCTGGGGTGGGATAGGAATGTGGGGAATGAGGGACTGTAGGATGTTATTTATAATAGGCCACTGTGACAGATAATTTCCTATTGTCTATGAGCCATTATCCTTGTTAGAAATCCCTTTACCCAGGTGGAGTTTAGTTCCATCTTGGGGGTGACCCAATGCTGAGAGTGATGGGCAGTGTGGTCTAAGGCTGGGAGGTTCATGGAAGGTCTGCACGTAGTTGGTGATATTCTTACCAAGATAAGTGCCAATTGTGTGATAAATTTAGATGCTGCATTATTATTTACATGTTCATTTTTATAGGTTTATCCTATGCATGGTTATAACTGTCTGTATGTTTATGGGTATTTCCTGTATATGCTGCATGTCTATTTTTACTGTTATTTCAGTATCAATTCATGCTTTTACATAATGTATTTGTCTTTTTACGTTTTATATATGAAGTTATGCAAAGGTTCTCTGTGTATATGATTTAATTGCATGCAGTTCGAAAAATTTATGTGGCATAGCCAATTGGATGTTGGGTATGTTACAGATGTTTCACAGAGAGAATGAAAGCATTCTCTCATGTAGCGTGGCCCAACATGGGTGGCCGTGGACGTTACAATATGGTATCAGAGCTTCAGTTTTCAACACTGAGCCTGGATGGGCCGAACAAGTTGAGTTGAAGAGAAATTTCATAGAGGATTGATTTCGAAGTGGCCAAATTTCAAGTCACAGAGCATCCATGGTAAATTTTAGAAGCAACGACGTGGAATTGGGAAAATCTCCAATTTCTTTTGTTAAATTCATGAGAAAATGGAGAAATTCAGCCAAGTGGTGAGATATTATGGTTTAATATCTATTCTAGAAAATTCAGACCCGGAATTGGTCGAATTTGAAGTTGCAGTGAAGCCATGACATATGGAGTGAGATTAGTAATTAAAATTCTCAATTTGTGAATTGAGTGTGGAAAAATTCGTTCCAGAAATGTCAACCCACAACGATTTTTTGTTGCTGAGGTTGAAATGGTGTTATCGGGGTGAAATTGAATGAATTTCATAGTTGCATAATGTCTATGGTAAATTGGGGAAAAGGTTAGGAAAAAGCCCCAATTTCTACAGCGGAATTCACAAGGAATTGACGCACATACAAATGAATGTGCGCATGTGGGCGCACTAAAAATGCATGATGCATAGTGAAAAGCTTGTGATAGGTAAAATTCGGCACTGCACAACAATATATTGGTGTAATGGTGCATGCGCTAAATTTTGGTGCTGCGTGACAAAATGTTGGTGTGTGGGTCCGCGCACTAAATTTTGGCACTACGCGGAAAAATGTTAGCGTGTGGGTGCGTGCGCTAAAATTTCGTGCCGCGCGGAAAAATGTTGGTGAGCAGTTGCACACACTAAATTTTGGCACTACGCGGAAAAATTTTAGCGTACAGGTGCACGTGCTAAACTTTGGCACCGCACGAAAAAATGTCAGCGTGCGGGTGCGCCCGCTAAAATCTGGCAGCGCGCGGAAAAATGTAAGTGTGCGGGTGCGCGCACTAAATTTAGCATTGCATGGTGTACATACACATATTAAGGTGCACGCGGTGTGCATACACATAATAAGGAGTGCACATTGTACACACATAATGATGGGGGCATGCGTGGTGTGTGCAGTATTGGCAAAGCACAAAGGACTCTGGTTGGTGCGCGCGTAATGTGGGGATATATTGTTGCACGATAGTTTAATTAATGGTGCACGTGGAGTGCTCGTGCATGGTGGGGGCGTACTAAAATTTGGAATGGTGCAGTGGGTAGAGGGAAATGCACAGAGAATATCAGTGCATGATACAAAAATTGCGCGCAACAGGTAACAGTGCAATAACCAAATTCGTGCGTGGTGGATATTGGTGTGCGACACAAAAGTAGCACGCACCAGTTATTGATGCGACAAAGAAGTAATGCTCAGTGGTTATAAGTGTGCGCAACATGATTTACATTGTGATGTTGTTGCGCATGCTAATTATGGGTGTACAGGTTGAAATGTGTGCACACGAAGTGGTTTGGAGGGTGAACAACAGCGAAAAAGCAATGAATTTCCGCGATTTTATACTGTTTGAACGTGATCTTTTTGTAGCGTGTTTATGAGGCCCTTAACAACATTTTTAGGTACTTGAAAACCACAAGAAAAAAATGTACCTAGGTACACATTTTATTTGTAGCTCAAATAAAAGATCTTAGATAGATCTTTCTAATGGTGTAAACCGTTCGTCAAACAGAGCTTTTATGAGAAAGTTACAACACAAACAATGGAGGGTAAAGTTTAAGACCCAACTAGCTTCAAAGAGCCATAACTTTATGCTCCGAAATCAGATTGAGGCAAATAAGTAGTCAATGGAAAGATATTGAACCATAATCCAAGAGATGACTTAAATTTATGGGCATGTTGAAAATGTTTAATATGGAAAAGAAGGTACCTATAGCATTTCAGACTAGAAACACAAATTGGCCTAGAACTTTAGCATACTGTAACTAGCAGACAAGAACCTAGAAAAAGGTGAAACTTGGATAGAGTGTCCATAATATGTATATTAATAAACCCAATTTATTTCCTATGAAAACTCCAATGGAGTAGGTGCAAAATTCATAATTACAGCGCGGAGTTGCGTCAAGTTGGAGTGTAAACAGAAAAAAAAAAATGGGCAATTTTTAAATAGCCATAACTTTCTTCTCAAGACTCAGAATTGAGCATGGGAGTAGGCATTGGAAAGGTGTCAGACAGAAGAATATAAATATTCACCTAGAAAATTCATCCGGGCACACAATTTTTCAAGCAATTAGAAGAAATAATTATGATATATTATTGAACAAAAATGGTTCATATTTTTTATGAAATTGTTGAAACAGTTAGCCTGACAAAGTTTTGTTGGCTGCACATTTTGTAGAGTTAACAATAAATAGATCAGGATCATGATCAACACAGAGTCCATATTAATGGAAGAGGCACAAGGGACTTACATCCAAGAATATGAAATAAGAGGGATGGATGTCCATTTGGGCATTGAAGTAACAAACTCCAATGGACATGGAGAAGGAAGGGATGAAAACATGAATATGGTAGAGACCATTAAAAATTTGCAGAAGAATGTCCAAAGCCATAAATATGATAATGGAAGGATTATGAGAGCCAAGGATCAGCATGATGACTTCAAAATGAAGTTAGTGGAGAGCTTGAACAAAATAGAAAATAAATTGGATAAGGAGAGTGGCTCAAGCAAATATGGAAGTCACAGGTCTCTTGATGAGAAAAGAAGAACATGAAGTGTTAGCAGTCATCACCATCACTCCTCGAGACATTCCGATAAGAGGGAACACAACAACTCAAGTCCATCCCCTATCAGGAAGCATAAGAGGTCTGGGGTGGATGAGCTAAGAGGAGAAATGAACAAAATCAAACCTCCTAAATTTGATGGTGAGCACAAGAAAGATGAAGATGCAGAGACATGGTTGTTGGGCATGAGAAAGTATTTCCAATTACATAATTATTCTTCTCATGCATAAGGTAGAATTTAATCTATCAAATCAAGGGAAAATCATCCATGTGGTGGGATCAACTTGTGTAGGTGCATCACATTAAATAGAAAAGTGTTACTTGGAGGGAATTCAAGAAATATTTTGAGAAGAAATACTTGACTAAGAGATACTATGACAAGAAAATGAAAGAGTTCTTTGAACTCAAGATTGGGAGTATGACCATAGATGAATATGAAATAAGGTTTTTAGAACTATTGAAGTATGTCTCTTTCACCAATGATGAGATGGTTAAGCTTCAAAAGTATTTGAGTGGATTGTCATAATTCATCAGTGACAAAATATAGTATGATGATCCCAAGACATTGGAGGAGACCATAAGGAGAGCTAAAAGCCTATATGATCAACAAAACGCAAGGCCAACTTTCCAAAAATCTTGGAAAGACAAAAATAAATTCAAGATGGATTAGAGGAAGAAGGGAACTAAGCCACCATTCTTCATAAATAATACTCAGGGACAACCAACTTCTAGAGAACCCAAAACGATTGAGATAGGGGGTAAAAGGCCAAGGAAACCACCTATTCAATGTTGGGGTTGTAAAGGAGATCATATGTTCATAGATTGTCCTCATTGAGGTGAAAAAGTGAGCACTGTTCACAATGTACAACACTATGAAACAGTGGAGTACATGGGAATAAATGTACCAAGGATCTATGCATCCCTAGAAAACAAGCAAGTAGAGTATGAATCACATATGATTTAAGTGGAAGGTATGATCAACAACCAAACCATTTCTATTTTAATTGATTCATGATCTAGTCATAGTTATATAGATCCTAATATGGTGGAAAGTTTGCATTTGCCAAGAAGAAAGCATGGAAGATCTTGGTTTGTGCAGATGGCTACCAGAGCCAAAAGAAAAGTTAATGAGATAGTTAAATCATGTCTTATGGACATGAATGGATTGAACACCATGGCAGATTTGAAAATATTGCCTTTAGGTTCCTATGACTGTCTAATTGGAATGGATTGGTTGGAAAAACATCATGTTATCCTGGACTATCATAACAAGGGATTTAATTGCTTGGATGAGGAAGGGAATCTAAGGAAAGTGCAAGGAATTCCCAGGGCAGTGACCATCAGAGAAATTTCAACATTGTAGTAGAAGAAATGTTACATAAAAGGGTGTCAATTATTTGCAACACATATGGAAGAGACACCTAAAGATAAGGTGCCAAACTTGGAAGATCATGCATTCCTGGAAGATTTTGAAGATGTGTTCAAGGAGGTACCAAGACTACCCCCAAAGAGAGATATTGATTTCTCTATAAATTTAATGCTTGGAGAAGCTCCAGTGTCAAAGACTCCTTACAAAATGAGTACACCAGAGCTGAAGGAGTTGTAAATGTAGCTTGAAGAACTTCTGAAGAAGGGGTATATACACCCAAGTGTGTCACCTTGGGGTGCCGCAGTCTTGTTCGTGAGGAAGAAAGATGAGACATTAATATTGTGTATTGATTTCAGAAAGTTGAATAAAGTGACTGTAAAGAAAAAGTATCCTCTGCCAAGGATTGATGATTTCTTCGATCAATTGAAGGATGCAAATATATTTTCAAAGATAGATCTCAGGTCAAGATACCACCAGGTAAGGATTAAAGAGGAAGATATCAGCAAGACCACCTTCAGGACAAGGTATGGTCATTATGAGTTCACAGTGGTGCCATTTGGGTTGTCAAATGCACCAACTATTTTCATGTGCTTAATGAATGGTGTTTTCCAAGAATATTTAGAGAAGTTTGTCATTGTGTTTTTGGATGACATCCTTGTATATTCCAAGTCAGAAGAAGAGCATGAGCATCATTTGAGGATGGTGTTGCAAGTATTAAGGGAGCATCAGTTGTATTCCAAATTAAGCAAGTGCTCATTTTATCAGAAGCAAATTCATTATTTGGGACATATCATTTCAAAGGATGGGATAGAAGTGGATCCTGAGAAGATAGAATCCATTAGAGAATGGTTAGCACCAAATAATGTTATAGAGGTCATATCATTCATGGGCCCTACAGGCTACTATAGGAGATTCATTGAAGGATTCCCAAAGATTGCACACCCAATCACTTCCTTACAAAAGAAGGGTGTGAAGTTTCAGGGGACATTAGATTGTGAAAAGAGTTTCCAACACTTGAAAAAATTATTAACAAGTGCTCCAATACTAAGGATTGCAGACCCAAATGAAGACTTCATTGTATGCACAGATGAATGTAAAGAAGGACTTGGTGGAGTCCTCAGTCAAAATGGGTTTGTTATATGTTATGAATCAAGGAAGTTTAAGGAGCATGAAAGACACTATGCCACTCATGATTTGGAGTTGGAAGCCATAGTGCATTACCTGAGGAAATGGAGACACTACCTTATGGGGAAAAGTTTTGAGTTGAGAACAGACCATAATGGTCTGAAATATTTGTTTGATAAACCAACTCTAAATGTTAGGAAAAGTAGATGGTAAGAATTTTTTAAGTGAATATGACTTTGATATAAAGCATATCAAAGGGAAAGAGAACAAAGTGGCTGATGCACTCAACAGAAGAGTGCATGAATTGCATGCTACAACCATTAGCATGTACCAATCTGTTAAGAACCAAACATCAATATAGCATGGAAAAACCTCAGAAAAAGTACCCAACGCCTTGAAACAGAGATAATTTCATATAATAAGCCTCTTCGAGGGGGCAACCTCCTTTTACCCCACTTAAATGTTCAAGTACAAGATGATTCAAAATGAAAATGTCTCCTTGGTATATATAGGAGACTAGGAGGTTTAATGGCCTAAAATCGACATAAATAAAATAACATTACTAATCTAAATTACAACTAATGGCCTAAAGCCGACATAACATTACTAATCTAATATGCCCCAATTAAGTGGTAATGAGCCAATATTAGGGCTTAACATGCCCCTCCCCTTGAGACAAGTGT
>ML779982.1:228699-254015 GCA_009831015.1 Picea engelmannii
TTCAAAATGAAAATGTCTCCTTGGTATATATAGGAGACTAGGAGGTTTAATGGCCTAAAGCCGACATAAATAAAATAACATTACTAATCTAAATTACAACTAATGGCCTAAAGCCGACATAACATTACTAATCTAATATGCCCTAATTAAGTGGTAATGAGCCAATATTAGGGCTTAACACAATCAGATTTGAAACACATAATTTTAGACACTGGAAAATTAGATTTGAAATACAAGGAATTAGTGGCAAAATTACAAAAAGGTAAATTGCACCAGAAAATTGAAGAATACAAGTTAGATAATGATGAAATTCTCATGTACAGGGGCATAATTTATGTACCAAATTCCCAGGAATTGAAAAATCTGATATTGACAGAAATTTATAATGTACCTTATGTTGGGCACCCAGGTTATCAGAAAACTATTGTAGCTATCAAAAACCAATATTATTGGCCAGACATAAAGAAAGAAGTTGTTGATTTTATTGCCAAATGTTTGGAATGTCAAAAGGTAAAGGCTAAGCATAGACACCCAACTGGTTTGCTACAACCATTACCCATTCTTGAGTGGAAATGGGAAGTTGTAACAATGGATTTCATTACCAAATTGCCCATAACAAACAAGCAACATGATTCCATCATGGTAGTGGTGGATAAGCTTAATAAACATGCCCATTTTATTCCAATTAAGCTCACTCACAAGGAAGCCAACATTGCTGATGTTTATATGAGAGAAATTGCTCGATTACATGGCATACCCAAGACAATTGTGTTTGATAGAGATCCAAAATTTACCTCAAATTTCTGGAAGGGATTATTTAGTGGATTTGGAACAAATTTGAATTTTAGTACAGCTTATCATCCAGAAACAGATGGACAAACGGAGAGGGTGAATCAAGTGATTGAGGATATGTTGAATATGTGTGTGATGGATAAACCATCAAAATGGGAAGACTATCTACACTTGGTAGAGTTTGCTTACAACAATGGGTACCAAACATCTCTAAAGATGAGCCCATTTGAGGCACTTTATGGCATAAAGTGAAACACACCGGTAAGTTGGGATAACCCAACATATAGAGTAGTGGTTGGGACAAATTTACTCAGGGAAATGGAGGAGAAGATGTTGAAAATAAAACAAAATTTAAAGGCTTCCCAATACAGGAAGAAAATCTATGCTGATAAGGGCAGAACTCACAGGGAATTTAAAGTTGGGGATCATGTATTCTTGAAAGTGAAGGCCAACATAGGTTCCCTGAAGTTGGGAAACTTTTCAAAGTTGGAAGCTCGCTATTGTGGGTTGTTTGAAATCCTAGAGAGGATTGGTCCAGTAGCTTATATGATTGCATTGCCTGCATATATGTCTGTTCATAATGTATTCCATGTATCATTGGTAAAGAGATATATACCTGATCCTAATCATGTTATTGATTGGAATGTGATTCAGGTGGAGCAAGAAGGCGCTTTTCAAGTGCATCTGGTATGCATTATGGACCGGAAAATCAAACAACTCCAGAATCGAGCCATAGGGATTGTAAAGGTCCAATGAACCTGGTACGGTCCAGAGGACGCTACTTGGGAGCATGAGGATGTAATGTGGGTAGAATACCTGCATATTTTTTAGGATTTCTGAAAGTTTGTTTGATATGTGTACATAATGCACCGAGGACAATGCATAAATAAGGGGAGGGGATTGTAATATCCCTAGGTCGAACCCAATTGTAAATGTAAATGTAAATGTACTTAAGCTGGTGAGTTGTTTGATATATTTTTGTATGCACCTTTCATGACATTGTGCGCGCACGTACTGCGTAGTAAAATGATGAAATGTGCAAATTCTAGGATACCACGTCCAACAACTTAAGTGCACATGATTTTGAGTCCAGGCAACCTTTGTGTATATGCTGTGTTTTATAGGTTGGTGAGCCCATTTTTTGATGATTAGGCTGGAGAGCCTAGATGTTAAAGGCCAGTGCGCCTATTTTGTACATGTCTCATCATTAATATAAAATACATCATTGCGCGCAGACCGACCACGATAAAAGATATGGGGGACTAAACTCCACTAGTTAGGGAAAGGATGGGGGATAAAAGTTAAGAAAAAGGGCTAAGCTAGGGAGCTTAAGCCAAAAAGGAATATTATATTAAAATTTCTTAAAGTACAAAGTATGGATAATTATTTTATCCTAAGTTCCAAGGATGGGGACAAGTGGGCCAAAGTATCTCCCAACATGACAAGTGTCAAGTTGGGGACATGCATACATATTGTTTGGACTTAGTTCATTTTCCATCATTCTTTCCATGAGGTAGCGATTATTCCATCATCACTCAAACATTCATTGAGCTATCCTGTGTACCTTCCTATCACTATACCTGAGCTATATCCATAACCATACATGTTTTGAGTAGCTAGTTAGCTTGGGAGATGGACTGAAGAAGCAGGTTGCCAGGCTCGTGAGAAATTCCTCTCTAGGTGAGAGAATTTCTGGGAATTGTTTTTCCAAGGGTGATAAACTATAGCTACAGGGATCTGAGACTTCCTGTCTGACCTGTTGCTGAAGCCCAGAAAGGAAGTGGGGAAACCGAGGGACTGTTGAGTAGAGAAGGGACACACTTCCTGGGGTGGGACACTCATGTGGGGAATGAGGGACTGTAGGATGTTATTTTGAATAGGCCCCTATGACAGAGCATTTCCAGTTGTCTATGAGCAATTAACCTGGTTAGGAATCCCTTTACCTAGGTGGAGTTTAGTCCCAGCTTGGGGGTGACCCACTGTTGAGAGTGATGAGAAGTGTGGTCTAAGGATGGGAGGTTCGTGGAAGGTCTACACGTAGTTGGTGATATTATTACCAAGATAAGTGCCAATTGTGTGATAAATTTACATGCTGCATTATTATTTATGTGTTCTGTTTTATGGGTTTATCCTATGCATGGTTATAACTGTCTGTATGTTTATGGGTATTTCATGTATATGTTGCATGTCTATGTTTAGTGTTATTTTAGTATGAATTCGTGATTTTACATAATGTATTTTTATGTTTACGTTTTATATATGAAGTTCCGCAAAGGTTCTGTGTGTATATGGTTTAATTTCATGCAGTTCAATTTTTTTATGTGGCATAGCTCAGTTGGATGCTGGGTATGTTACAGTTTGTTTCGCAAAGAGAATGAAAGCGTTCTCTCATGTAGCGTGCCTTAACATGGGTGGTCGGGGACCTTATAACTGATATCCCTCAGGAAGAGCTAAGTCAAGATCCCCACAGAAATCCATCCCGGCGTATGCATAGTCCTCCACCATGATTAGCTGATTCCTCAACCATTGGAAGAAAACATTGTCATACTTGACAATAGGAATGCCACCATGACGAGCCATTAGATTCACCCACCTCTTCATTCGTAGATCTTGTGGAGTGGGTATACCCCACTCCACCTGTAGATGTAGGGCATGAACTCTCTCCAAGAAGAAGGACACCAAAATGGACCCATAACCAAATTGTTTCAACCAACCATTTCGACACTTTGTGAGTTGTTTTTTCATGGTTTTTAGGACACCCTCACACTAGTTGAAGACCCTGGGTTTCATGCACTCTATCGCATACTGAAAATGTCTTTGCAAATCCATGTGGGTGAAGCACTCCATACCATCCAAGTAATGGTATAAAGGATGGTCTGCAACGATAAATCCCAAAAATCTATGATGGCCACCTTTCCACTATGTTTTTCCGTACCCGACACACAATGGTGAGAAACATAGTAATCCATGGGTTTTCCCCACCCCTACTGCCTATGAGTGATTCCCGCGAACCATGGCTAGAAAAACCCATCAGAAAGTAGATATCCTCTATATCCAATGTGAGTGTATGAACACCCACATGAAAGGCTTGTCCGTTCACATCCCACGTGTGAACCAAATACTCTAGCAACCTCACTTGGGCTCTCATGCCCTGAATCTTGAAAAACTTGAGTAGCCCACATTGCCTAAGCACCATAACTGTGCCCGAGTCATTCCCAGAAAAATAACATTCTTCCTCATGCTCTCATTCATGCCACTTGAGCATTTTGAACAAGAGAAGTCCGCCAAGGAACATCAAAAGAAGATTAGAAACTTAAAAAATTCATTCCTGGAAGTTTTTTCTAGTTAAATTTATCTTTTAAAAAATTGGATTGTTGTCGTCGCAGAGATGCGCTTTTACGCAGAGTGACGTCATCACACACTGTCTTTGGGTCCCCTGCAATGATGTCAAATCGTCGCAGTTCATGATACTGTGGACCTGCGACGATCTCAACACGAAGGTAGCCCCAAAACATCAGCCTAAAATCCAAATTTAACCAATAAAGACAAAATTTGAAACCATGAAATGATGAAGAAGAAGAAGATTACCTTTTTGATGGAGACGGTTCGCAAAATGATCCACCAGGTGCTCTAAAATCGTCAGTTGAAATTTGGGGAGAAAAGGGGGTTTTGGGGCACTATTTTGGTAAATTTTCAAATGAAATGGTAAAAAGGGTGTTTTGGCCTATTTTAATGTTTTTTACCATATTTTTGTAAAATTAAATTATTTTTTATAATTTATCCATGCCCTAAATTCTAACCAACTTTGCGAAGTGTTTACTATTGCAGATTAAAAGGTCTATGGACGAGAAATTTGACCATGGGTCCACCCTTTTTTGATTGTTTTTCCGTATTTTTCTTATGTACAGATGCTTTTAGTTTTTTTTTTAGGAAAATCTCCAAGCACAGTCTTAATTCTTTCTCATGCTCGTAAAACCATGAGAAAGTAATCAAGTAATATTCTGTCATTTTTTGAACTCGCATTGGTAATACAAAAAACAAACCTATGGAGTATCCTTTAAGCTCTTTTCAAGCTCCCTAAACATGAAAAGATAACCGAGCGACCTTTTTCTTTTCACGCTCATGAAATTATTTGAAGAAAATGCTTGATGAGCTATAGATTATCTCTTTTTCGGTCTTGTCAGACTAACTTATAAAAAAGGACCTTATGGAGTTCTCTTTAAGTGTTTTTTAGACTCTCTAAAAATGAAAAACCCCTGAGTTTTCTTTCTTTGGACTCATTAAAAAAACATCGAAATACCTATATGGGATCGAACCACTCATTCTTAGGGTTTGTTAAACATACTCCGAGGGACTCATCCGAAGGATGAGCTTACATTTACAAGTATATGCTATCCTCCTCAAGCTTCGTAAAAATAAAGAGGTACTCTCCAAAAATGGTGGGGGAAAGTTGGGAAAGAAATGTGTCTTTGTATTTGTGTTAGTGGAAGTAATAGTCTATCTTGAACATGACACCCCCTTCATCATTATATCCGAGTTGGGAAATCCATTTGTCTCTTGTTTGACCATCTACACGTTCATATGTTGGGTCCTCCTTGAGTCAATGCTACCAAGACAATTTTCGTGTCATTCATATGTTCAAGAGAAGTCCAACGTAAACAAGCCTTCTATCGAGTCGGCCATCTACAGTTATAAATTTTTTACCATGTCAGCCTTCCCTGAGTCAATTCTGAATCACTTCATACTATGATATACTTCAAATTTGTTACATATTTTGTGTCATTGATGGGGGATACATCAAGGCCCTCCTATGACGAGTCTTTTCCTGTCTACTTCAACTCATGATCCAGGAAAAAGATTTAGAAATCATTTAGTACCTTAGAGCTTGCATTCCTCAATGGCAGGTTTCTTCGCTTTCAATAGAGGGTTCACATCATTGACCTCTGATTGGAAGATCCCATCAAGTGTTCGATTTCAACTCATTTATTCACATTCGTTGGATTGTACTAGAGTAACTTGGGATTCATTGACATAAATGGTGATTTCCTTCACACTTGTGAAGAATTTTCATTAATCACTGGTAATCAAGTGGTTTCTACCATGTTCGACTTCGACACCTATAATCACATGGATAGATTCATACTTAGAGACGATAGAAATAAAGACCCTCGATATCATCATCTTATATCAAGTTGCGATAGAGTATTCATAAGTTTGTATTAACACATAGATCCATTGTGTATGTCTCATGGCTATGTTCGAATTTGAATTCTTTTAGAGCATAGATCCACAGTGTATTTTTGGTGGATATGTTGAATCGTGATGACATGGATCCATAGTGTATATTTAATGGCCATGAATCACTTGAAACTTATGATTAGAGTCACTTGTATTCTGAGCATGGGAATGCCTATCTCAGAAGATGTTATGTTATTATGCAGATGCTTGATTGTTTGCAGGTTCCCAATCGATGCGCTCCTTGTTTTCGACACACACATTCTACAAAGTATTTCAGCTGTCACAAGTTCCAGTTTCATACTTTGGGGGACATTCTGTTACACATTATTTTGGTCACCCTAGTGATCAACTAAAAACATGTGCTTAACTCATTTCCATGTTCCCTGGAAATATTAAAAGAGACTTTCTCCATGAGAAAAGTAGTTTTCTTTTCCTCTTTCAAAAACTATGACAAGGAAGGTTGTCGCACCTTGCTTTATGCATAGGGTGTGACGATGCCTCACCATCACACTCTGCACCAAATATGGACTGCAAAGTCATTGCAGGATGCCTGTGAATAGGGTGTGATGATGCTTAAGAAAAGGAAAAGTCAAAATTCACGAATGTTCTAGAAGGGAATCTTCTAGAAGATGAAGTGGCCTCTGATCGGTTTGGATCTTATTCACTTCTTTGATTTAGTGGGATCATCCTAATCCCCTCATCCATCTCTCTTTCACCCTATATAAAGAGGGACCTCTTATGGAAAAGGCTAAGGTTTGCAAGGGCTTGCATATGCATGAAGAGTTCTACTACATATTATACTTGAGAGCCTTGCTTTAGTTCTCTAAGTCAGATTGTGGATCTTCTTCATCAAAGGCATTAGAGCAAAGTTGTGTGTGTTATAGAAAAGAGCCATTGAAAGGGACCTTGCAACATCAAGGCATGGGTTTTATTCTCCACTTTCCATTTAATATAATGCAGTAATACATTTCTTCCCTATAAAGGTGTCTTAACTTTTATTGTATAACTCCTTGATCTTATACATAGGATTCATTGGAATATATATATCTTTGTTCTCTCTCTTTGTTGGTTTGTGCTTCTTAAACAAGTTCACCATCCTGAAAACTCAAAGAAGGAGCTACAAGGACAAAACTAGCAAGGATAAAATGTATTTTAAAAGGTATGTCACTTGTACCTCTCTAAACTAGTTTATACGACAATGAAGTCTAAGGTGAAGTTTGTATTATGTCTTGTTTTGTTCTAGCTTCCTATGGAAGTTAGGGAGATCAGTTTGTGTCTACACTTACCGATTTGTCCGATAACAGATCGCCACATTCAAACTATAAATGGATTCATATTTTGATGGAAACATGTGTATTCCTTGGATAGACCTTTCCAATGGGCTATTGTGCGCCTAAAATAGAGGTCGTATGCAAAAGTTACACCCTTGGGAAGTTGATACACCAAACTACCCAAAATGTGGTCCACAAAATTTTTGTCTTTTCATCTTCTATGGTTAGGGTTTTGGATTTTATTTATGTTAAAAAGGCCTTTAGAGACTCATTCTAAATCATGTTCTTGCGAATGCGAGTAACCGTAACATCTCTTCTCAGAGATAAGCTGCCACCATTCTAGCGAGTCTTTCACTCTATATTTTTTGCAGTCTTTGTACATTTTCACTCATTAATAGAAATTGTGTATTACTGTATCTCTGTGTTTATGGTTGCATCTATGATACATTTCTTTTATATTATTGGAAATCTGATATATCTCTATACATTTCTTTATTATATATCCACTCTCATTTTGTGCCGAAAATAATCTAGTTCAGTGGTATCAGAGCAGGCTGCTCTTGATCGTTTTTCAGTGCATGTCCCCGACGAGGTCCGAGTATAGAAAGTTGGGTCTCGAGATTGTGTATCTTGAGTAAAATCTCTCTCGCACGCCCAAGAAACCCTCCATGGCGGAAGAAAAGAAAAACAACGAAGTAGAAGATTCTATTCATTTGTTTCTTGAGCAAGGTCTCACACGACAGAGGGACGAAATGATGGAGAATTTTTCCCACATCCTTCAACACCTGTCGATAGTAGCAGGCACATCTTCTTCAAGTGACCACTTTGGAGGCACCTTGCCTTTCAAGGTACAAGTTAATTTTGATATTCCTATATTTGAAGGATAGATAGATGAAGATGCCCTAGAAAAATGGTTAAATCTACGAGAAGGTTATTTTTCTGTTCATAATTTCTCCGAGAGGGAAAAGATCACAGTCGCACTCCTTAAGGATCTCCCCCATGTCAAACATTGGTGGGAAACTTACTGGGAGAAAAGTTCCACCAAGGAGTCTGGAATATATGGGGCTGAACCCACTTGAGATTTTTTTGTGGATGCGATCAAGGAACAATATTTCCCTGTTGGAAACTATGAAGACCAGTACATGAGATGGACCACGCTGTGTCAAGAGAGGGGCCAAGGAGTGTCGTAGTTCACCAATACCTTTCATACCTTTTGCACTAAGCTGGGTATCAAAGACTCTAAGCGAAATTTGCTTATGAAATACTATGGGGATCTGCATAGATACATCGAAATAAAATGGATTTTTTAGGACATCTCATCACTCGGTGCTGCTTATCGATATGCTGTTAAAATCGAGCAAAAATTTAAGCACCAAAAAAAGAGAGAGTTCGAGTTTGCAAATCTGGAACAACCAAAGTATGGTAAAGAAATCCCTAACAACCAGCCTTCAGAAAACCAGTCCAAGCCATAGGAAAAAATGGGTAATGGAAAGACGAAGAAGGACACTGGAAAATGGTGCGATTTCCACAAAATCCCCTAGCACAACACCAATGAATGTCACTCAAAACAATAATTGGTGGCCGAGATCAAAGACAAGGATATGAAACCTGATTCAAAAAATATTGATAGAAGAAAAATCACCGACGCAGACCCCACTGCTATTGTCGTGACCAAAGAAATTCAACCATAAGAACCAACAGATCCTGAAGAGGGGGAGCGCATTTTTCATTCACAGATGTGGGTGAAGGGGACCCCGCTGCATTTTATTTTTTATAATGGAAGCCAAAAGAACCTCATCTTATTAGAGGTTGTCAAACAATTGGGATTGTCAAAAACACCACACCCACAACCATACAACATTGGGTGGCTTCACCAGGGACGGGATCTTTGTGTCATCTAGAAGTGTCGATTGTCATACAACATCCAACCCTTCAAGGATGAGGTATTATGTGATGTTTCCCCACTAGATGTTTGTGATGTTCTCTTGGGCTAGCCATATATGTGGAAGCACCATGTTATTTATGAGTCTCGACCGCGTAGTGTCATTGCTACTTTGGGGGGTCATCTCTACAGAATACCAGAGGTAGTTTCAACTATTTTCCCACCTAAATAGTGCTGCAAGTTAGTATCTCATACTACAAAATTCAGCTTCTTCACAATCTGTTCAAAAGGTGAACACAAGGACACTGCAACCACTACAACCTCGACCGAAGCACCTTCTATCCAATAGAAGCATGTAGACAAGGTTGCAACAAAGAGCAAATATTCCTTCTGCACACAATCATATCATGTAGCTTAAATGGTTGAAAAAACTCAGCCCCGCCAACAATAGTTTCGTGACAACCTTCAACAAACCAAGAATCACAACATCTCTAGTAAGGCACGCAACTCACCAAGATTCAGATTCAACAATCGATTTCCCCTCTCCCCCGGGAACTCAACACAATGGAGAGAATTTATTCCTAAGAAGGGACGATTGATCCAGGTGGATATCGGTGGCCACCCACCTATTCCAACCGACTCATTTTGGCAGTTTTTCAGCTTGACAGTTTTTTTCCTAGTTTTCGGGTCTCGAACTTCTGGGTCCGTTTTGAGGCCCTAAACAACATTTTTAGGGCTTGCCACAGTTGTACCGTCAACAAATTTAGAGTCTTATAGAAACATGTGTATTCCTCAGATAGACCTTTCCAACGGGCTATCGTTTGCCTAAAATGAAGGTCGTATGAAAAAGTTACGCCCCTAGGAAATTGATACACCAAACTATCAAAAACAGGGTCCACAAAACTGTTGGCTTTTCATCTTCCGAGGTTAGGGTTTTGGATTTTATTTATGTTAAAAAGGCCTTTAGAGCCTCATTGTAAATCATCTTCTTGTGAATGCGAGTAGCCATCACATCTCTTCTCAGAGATAAGCTGCCACCATTATAGCGAGTCTTTCACTCTGTATTTTTTACAGTCTTTGTACATTTTTGCTCATTAATAGAAATTGTGTATTATTGTATCTCTGTGTTTATGGTTGCATCTCTAATACATTTATGTTATATTATTGGATATCTGATATATATCTGTACATTTATTTTTTATATCTCCACTCTCATTTCATGCTGAAAATAATACATATCAGATTAGTAGAGATTGCATATGTTGTTGCATTGTATTCCTAACCTTTTGCAGGTCAGCTTTGGGAGGAGACCCACGTCTAGGAGGCGAAGACAAGTGCAAGAGGTCAACACCAATGAAAAGGAATAAATGTGCACTCATTAAATCTCTTTCCTTTCTCTCTCATCACTTAGTTTAGTTGGTTTTGGGGTAGATTAAGGGTAGATCAGTATTTTAAGGGAGTTATCACTCTACCTTTACCTTAGACCCAATATAGGGGGATCTTCCCCAAAGAAACCCTCATGTCGGAAGTACACATTATGTAGATGACAAACCCCAAGGGTAACGAATAATCCGACGGGAAAATAAATGGTAAGGGAATGAAGGGTAAGGTAGGTAATGATAAAAATGATGCTAACAATGCTCGTGAGGGAAAAAATGATAAGAAGAAGGTTAAGTTCCCATGTAAGATTTGCATGGATGACCACCTGATTCATCAATTCCATTGGATTGAGGAAGCCCAAAAATTTTTTGCACAACAACAACCTGATGTGTTAACTAACCCCTTCCCTCAAGGGAAGAATTTGACATAGGATTCCTCATCCACATGCCTGGGGGAAATCATTTTTCCCCCACACTTAATTCTAACATTGGATCCACAAATGTGTACATGATGAGAGCTGGTTCTCATCTTTATACCAGGTCCCGTGATTACATAATTCCTGAATATGCTGAGAATAACAAAGAATCTCCTGACCCATTTCCTTCCTCTTCATATCGAGAAGACAATGGGAGAAATAGTGACTCACATCCCCAAAGGTGTGTTTAAGAAATATTCTCATAATCCAAATGCAAGGGCTTCCCAGAACTACTCTGTTGTTGAATATCTTGTGCAAAACCCTTGTGCGATGTCTTCTCTAGAGGTCCTCCAGAGTTTCCCCTCAGAGAGAAAATAATTACTCTCTTCTTTAGGTGTTGTTGATCCAACTAACTTGAGATCTATCATTTTTGACACTTCCAATGTTAAACCTCATTTTCCTTACCACATTTCCTTCTAGATAGTAGTGGTTTACACTGTGAAATCATTGACATGAAATATTTTTCGCACGGTGGTAGACAAGGGTGCATCAACTGGCGCTATGTCATTAGCATATTGGAAGGTTATTGGTCAACCTGAGTTGTCTCTGTCTCCTACATTGTTAACTACATTTGACGACCATTATTTTCAACTGCATGGCATAATCCCCTCCTTCCCCGTGTAGTTGGAGGGAAAAATTGTGTGTGTCGAGGTCGAATTAGTCGACGCACCCCTCGACTATAACCTGTTGTTGGGTCGAAGTTGGACTTATGCAATGACAATGGTAGTATCCTCCTTCTTTCGAGTACTATGATTTCCTCATGATGGTAGGATAGTAACTGTTGAACAATTGTCCTTATCTTGCCCCGACCCTTCACTGGGGACAACCACGGTCTTGATGATTGATAAACCGCAACAAGGTACTGTCAACTTAGGTGCTAGATTTTTTCGATATTTGATGGGCAATTTTAACTTTCCACCGCCTTAAAATGATGTTACGTTTATTTCAGTTCTCCTTAATCATCTGAAGACTGCGATTTTCAAAGTGACTTCATTTCGAATGACTTATTTCAACAATCTGTGGACCTTACCTTCCATGCCGACTTCGATGTAAGGGGTAGGGCATCCTGGCATGGCTATGCCCTTATCATTAGCTAAGTTCATGTACAATGTTTTTCAACAAAACTCATCTAACTCTGATCCAACTCCCCCTCAAAAGCTAGATCCTATTCTAGAGCCTATTTGGGCTCAAAAGTCTCGTAATTCGCACGATCCTTTGGACTTGGTCTTGCCTTCTAACGAGGCAATTTTAGAGGCAATGACGGGCCTGGACAAACCTTGGGATGATATTCATCATAGATCGTACATTTTACCCGAGCTTAGGAGAGTGGAAGAAAGAGAGTTTACTTCAACCATGAATGGATATGTCACTCACCCCATTAACCCTTTGGAAACACATGGAGTATATGTTGAAGGAAACATGGCGAATATAGTTGAGATGATTCCAATTGAGATCTCCAAAACCCCTGGCATTGTCGAAAATGTCTTCATCAGAGAAGATTGTTCCCCTGAGGATATTCAAGTGTATACTGAGTTATTTAAATAATTTCACGTCATCTTTTCCTAGTCTTATTAGTAAATGTTATGCATTGACCCTCGTATTGTTGAACATGAAATTAGAACCTATCATGATGCTAAGCCAGTTTGGCAGAAGCTTCACCCAGTCAACCCTTGAAAGGAAGTGACTATTAAATCTGAGGTAGAGAAATTGATTATGGCTGGTTTCATCTACCTAGTTCAATTAAGGCAATGAGTGTCAAACCCTATTCCTGTCAATAAAAGGAAATGTACAATTCGAGTGTGCATGGATTTTCATGATCTCAATAAGGCCTGCCCAAAAGATAACTTTCCTATACCATTCATTGATCCAATTATTGATGAATGTGCAGGTTGTGAAGTTTTTCCCTTTATGGATGGTTTCTCAGGGTACAATCAAATTCAAATCAAGCCTGAGGATCAACATAAGACTGATTTTATATGTCTTTGGGGTACCTTTGCATATAAGGAAATTCCTTTTGGCCTAAAAAATGTTGGAGATACTTTCTAGCGGACCATGTTGTTCACTTTTCATGACCTCAAACATATAGTCGAAGTATATCTTGATGATCTTGTGTCACGTTCTCACAAGCGAAGTGATCATCCCGCTCACCTTCGACTTATTTTTGAGAGGTGTCACTACTACCAAATTTGCTTGAATCCAAACAAGTGTAGTTTTTGTGTTACATTGGGATGTTTATTGGGATTTATCGTGTCCAAGAAAGGGATCATTTTCTATCCTCTTAAGGTTGAAGAAATAGTTCAATTTCCTCCCCCACGCACAGTCCCTCAGCTTCAAAGTCTCCAAGGGAAAGTTAACTTATTACAATGATTTATTGCTAACTATGACGAAATCACTAAGGGGTTCATGCGTATTTTAAAGAAAGGGGTCCCATTCTTTCAGGATGAAGTGACTCATCTCTCTTTTGAGGTGTTGAAAAGTGACCTGATGTCTGCCCCTTTTCTTAGTCCTCTTGATTATGGAAACTATTTCTTGTTATATTTAGCTGTAGAAGAATCCACCATTGGTATGGTCTTGGTTCAGGAGGATGATGCACTCCAGGGACACGTTATATACTACCTCATCCAAGGCTTAGTTAGACCAGAACTCAACTATACCCACGTTGAGAAACTGACTTTGGAAGACATTCACATTTTCTAAAGGTTTCGTCATTATATTCTACTCTGTAAGACCACCATCATGGTCATCATTAATCCTTTTCAGTACATGTTTGACACGATGGATCATTAGTGGGAATATTAGTCGGTGGATCGTTATTATTCAAGAATTCAAGTTGGACTTTGTTTCGATGAAGTCCAAGAAATATTTGGTATTTGCAGAGTTAATTTCAAAACTTCTGATTTAGAGTGGCAACGATTCCCCTGAAGATTCATTGATCAATGAGGATATCTACCTTATTACGTCTTTTGACCCTTGGTATGGAGATATACTTGTGTATATTCAAACTCTAAAGTGTCCTCCCTCTACTTCTCATGATGAGGGTCGATGAATACACCATGAAGCATAGAATTATCTTATCATCGATGGCACTTTGTATCATTGAGGAGTCAACTATGTTATCTGTCATTATTTGACTCATGAGGAAGCAGAGCTTGTACTAAATGATTTCCACACTGGAGCATGTGGAGGTCACTTTTTTGGGTTAGCTACCACTCAAAAAATCATTCTTGATGGATACTTCTAGCCATCATTATTCAAATATTGAATAGAAGCGGTTAATAAGTGTCACCCGTGTCAGATCATCTCTCAGAAGATGTGGGCACACCCTACTCCTATGTTTCATGTTATTGTTGTTGTCCCCTCCACTAAGTGGGGAATTGATTTCACTACATTCCACCCAACTTTTACTAGGGGGAATCATTATATCATTGTGGCAGTAGAATACTTAACCAAGTGGGTCAAATCCATGCTAATGTTTAGTAATGAAGGGGAAATGACAACACTCTTCGTTTTCAACCAAATCATTTCTAGGTTTAGTATACCGAAAGAGATTGTCACTGACCATGGCAGTCACTTTCAAAATAATATGACGATGGAGTTAACATCAAATCTAGGGTTTAAACAAGAACATTCATCACCCTATTATCCACAAGAGACTGGTCAAGTGGAGGATGTCAATAAGTCTCTTAAGACCATTCGCCAACAGACAATCAATTTGGCCAAGTCGAATTGGAATTTGATGTTATACTCATCACTTTTGGAAAACCAAACTTCCATCAATACTTCTACAGGGTTCTCCCCTTTCCAACTTGTTTATGGGACAAAGGTAGTCTTTCCTACAGATTGTTAGATTCTTTTTGTCAAGTTGGCAGTGGAACTACTTCCCAAAACAACTACGCTTGAAGAGAGTCATATCTTTCTTGAGAAACTCGATGAACAATGTTAGGATGTATCCTTGGCAAATGAGGCTCATAAATGTAGCACACATTTTCTACTACTAAGGCTTAATCACTATAAAAGGGAAACTTTAGTGCCACTCTGTACATAAATCTTGCAAGTATTTTATAATCCACATGCATTTAAACAACTAAACACATTTAAGCTCAGAGTAAAACTTATTATTTACTGCTATATTCAACAAGCAATTATCCTTATCATATTAATTCATATACACAGCGGAAATCATGATAACATAAGCAACACAGTCATGCAAAACATGATTAAGGCATAATCAGATACTTATCTTTTAGCAGTGATAGATTCCACCAACCAAGTGCAGGCCTTCCACGAACCTCCCAGCCTTAGACCGCACTACTCATTAGCTCAGCAGTGGGTCACCCCCGAGCTGGGACTAAGCTCCACCCCAAGGCAAGGAATTCTAGGCTAGGATAAGGTTACAGGGAAAACAACACAGAAAATCTGGAAGGATTCTTCCCAGGATGCCACCTTATGCCCACTACTACTAGACTCTCATTCCCCACATGCCTGTTCCGCCCGGGAGTATACACGTTCACAAGCATAGTCCATCGGTGCTAACCTCCCTCTCTGGGTCTCAACAATAGGCCAAATCAGGAAGTCTCAAAGCCTGAAGCTAGCGCTGGACATTCTCTGGAAGGAACCACTTCCCAACAAAATCTCTCACCTGGAATGAGTTGCTCGTAGGCCTGACAACCTGCCTCTTCCAACCACAGTCACCTCCCTCACCTGGAGAGAGGTCATACATAGGCTCAATTACAACCTGCACTGGATAGCAAGTCACGCACATTCCATCTCTGCATGACCACTATAGTCAACCGGGGATACAGACTCAGGCTTCTCAAACAAGCTCAGTAATGGCGGAAAGGTCTCACGTTGTTGATTTTCGGAATTGCGTGACAAGCAATTCCCGCAGGGGATTACATAGAATCCCTGGTTCAGAATGGGGAGAGAAAATTGGGCCTTTTAGAAATGAACACAGTCTTCTCAGCTCTCAAAACGGAGGGTGTACACGGATTTGCAGAAACAAACACAGGCTTTTTTCCCGGCTCTTCGGAACTCACGAGGTATTCCTTCCGAGGTTACACGGTTCACGCCCAGGATACTCCAGGATCGAATGGAGGAGAAACCCTTCTCATGGCTCACCCTGGCCATTTATTCGCATGCATCAGGATTGACACTTGTCACCCATGAAATTGCATGCGTTCCACCAGCACACATCACTCTTGTACGTCCTCCCTTGCCAAAACTTAGGATAAAACATAAAATGCACATGTCTTTTGGGATAATATTAAAATATTATTCCCAGGCTTAAGCTCCCTAGGCTTAGCCCCCAAGCTCAACACTTAGCCCCCTTTTCACCTTCCAGCCCCTAATTCCTTACCCTCTCTATGGATGCTTAGTCCCCCTTCACTCATTCATCGTGGTCGGTTTGCACCTGACGATGTTTATATTTTATTAATTGATCTGCATGATTACATATACAACAGTAGGCTCCCTGGCCTAACAAACACATAAGCCTCCAACTTATAAAAACTTGGCTCACCAGCCTATAAAATATAATTACAATTTATTTTAGAACATGGTTTACAATGGGGCTCGGCCTTGGGGACACTACAATCCCCCTCCCCTTATTTTCTCACTGTCCTCAGTGCAACTTACACTGTCTCTGCAAGCCTTTCAAAATTTTCAAAAAGATGCGGGTACTCTGCCCACATAACTTCTTCATGCTCCCATGTCGCGTCCTCAGGACCGTACTAGGTTCACTGGACCTTTACAAGCTCTATGGCTCGATTCCAGAGTTGTTTTCTTTTCCTGTCCAATATGCGCACATTATGCACTTCCAGGACACCTTTTGGTTCCACCTAAATCACATTCCAATCGATAACATGATTAGCATCAGGTACATATTTCTTAAGCAGTGAAACATGAAACACATTATGTACAGTCATAGATGCAGGTAATGCAAGCATGTATGCAACTGGCCCAATCCTTTCCAGGATCTCAAATGGCCCACAAAATCTTGCTGCCAACTTGGAGCAACTTCCCAGCTTCAGGGAACTCCTGTTAGTTTTCACTTTCAGGAAAACATGGTCACCCACTTTGAATTCTCTATGGGTTCTGTTACTATCAGCGTAACTTTTATGCCTGTCCTGGGTAGCTTTTAGATTATGTTTAATTCTTATCATTTGGTCTTCCATCTCTTTGAGTATCTCAGGCCCAACTACTACTCTGTCAGCTGGATTATCCCAGCTCACTAGAGTGTTGCACTTTCTTCCATAAAGCGCTTCGAATGGGCTCATCTTCAATGATGCATGATACCCATTATTGTAGGCAAATTCTACCAAATGCAGGTAGTCTTCCCACCTTGATGGTTTATCCATCACATACATTCTCAGCATGTCTTCTATTACTCTGTTCACTCTCTCTATCTGTCAATCAGACTCAGGATGATATGTTGTACTAAAGTTCAGATTCATTCAGAATCCTTTGAACAGTCCTTTCCAAAAATTCGAAGTGAATTTCGGGTCCCTATCAGACACAATTGTCTTAGGAATTCCATGCAAGCGTGCAACTTCTTTTAAAAAGATATCAGCAACATCAGCTCCCCTGTGGGTGGTTTTTAGTGGAATAAAATGGGCAGCTTTAGTAAGCTTGTCCACCACCACCATGATTGAATCATGTTGCTTGCTTGTTCTAGGTAGACCGGTGATAAAATTCATTGTTACCACGTCCCATTTCCACTCAGGAATGGGTAAAGGCTGCAGCAAACCTGCTGGGTGCCTGTGCTTAGCCTTAACCTTTTGGCACTCCATACATCTGGTGATGTATTCAGCGATTTCTTTCTTGAAACCCGGCCAAAAATAATGGCCTTTGACTGCTGCCATAGTCTTCTGATAACCAGGATGTCCAGCATAAGCCACATTATGCATGTCCTTTAGAATTTCCAGCTTCAATTCTCGGACATTGGGTACATACACTCTGTTTTTATACAGAAGTAGACCATCAGTTCCCAAGGTGTAACTTTCCTTGGTCTGTGGTCCCTCACACTACTGTAGCTTTGCTACAAGACTTTTGTACTGCAAATCAGCATTTGCAGCTTCCAAAATTCTGTCTTTCATCTCAGTTTGGTACATGCTAATGGTTGTAGCATGTAATTCGTGCACCTTTCTGCTGAGTGCATCAACCACCTTATTTTCTTTCCCTTTGATATGCTTGATATCAAAGTCATATTCGCACAGAAACTCCAGCCATCTGATTTTCCTGGCATTTAAGGTCGGCTGATCAAATAAATACTTCAGATCGTTATGTTCTGTTCTCAACTCAAATCTCTTGCCCATGAGGTAATGTCTGCATTTCCTCAAGGCGTGGATGATTGCTGCCAGCTCTAATTCGTGAGTGGCATAATTCTTCTCATGCTCCTTCAACTTTCTGGATTCATAACAAACTACAAATCCCTCTTGGCTGAGAACACCTCCCAACCCCTCCTTACATGCATTCGTGCACACTATGTAATCCTTATTTGGATCTACAATCTTCAGGATTGGAGCACTGGTTAGTAGCTCCTTCAATCACTGGAAGCTGCTCTCACATTCTTCAGTCCACTGGAACTTCTTCCCCTTCCTTTGCAAGGAAGTGATAGAATGAGCTATCCTTGAGAATCCGACTATAAACCTCCTATAGTAGCATGCCAGACCCATAAAATATCTAACTTCTGCCACATTCCTTGGCGCTGGCCATTCTCGAATGGCCTGTACCTTTTCAGGATCCACAACGATCCCTTCTTCCGATATAATGTGTCCCAAGTAATGGATCTACCTTTGATAAAAAGAGCACTTGCTCAATTTTGCGTACAACGGGTGTTCTCTCAACACCTGCAACACCATTCTTAGGTGTTTCTCATGTTCTTCCTCTGTCTTGGAATACACCAAGATATCATCCAGGAAGACTATGACAAACTTGTCCAAATAATCTCTGAACACTCCATTCATTAAGCACATGAAAACAACAGGCGCGTTGGATAGTCCAAACGGCACCATCGTGAACTCATAATGACCGTACCTTGTTCTAAAGGCGGTCTTGTTGATGTCCTCATCCTTTATTCTCACTTGGTGATAACCAGATCAAAGATCTATTTTTGAAAATATTTTCGCATCCTTCAACTGATCAAAAATATCATCAATCCTTGGCAGAGGATACTTGTTCTTGACAGTGACCTTATTCAACTACTGAAAATCAATGCACAACCTCAACATTCCATCTTTCTTCTTCACGAATAGGACCAGGGCTCCCCACGATGACACACTAGGGAGAATTTAACCTTTCTTTAGTAGCTCTTCGAGCTGCAATTGCAACTCTTTCAGCTCTGGTGTACTCATTCTATAAGGAGTCTTCAAAACTGGGGCTGCTCTAGGCATCAAATTTATAGAAAAATCGATGTCCCTCTTCGGAGGTAATCCAGGTACCTCCTGAAATATATCCTTGAATTCTTTGAGTACTTTGTGGTCTTCCATATTTGAGACTACATCTTTGGATGCTTCTTCCACCCGAGCTGCAAATAATTGACAGCCTTTGCGGTAACATTTCTTTAGCTGCATGGCTGAGATTTCCCTCACAGCCACAGCTCTGGGAATTCCTTGGACTGTTACCTGATTTCCCTCTTTGTTCAGGCATGTAAATATCTTGTTACAGTAGTCCAGAAGGGCATGGTGCTGGTCCAACTAGTCCATCCCAATTAAGCAATCGTATGAGCGTAAAGGCAGAATGTTCAATTCAGCCTTAGTGCTCATTCCTTTCATGTCCACTGAACAGGACTTAACCAATTCAGTGACCTTCCTCTTGGTCTCCTGTGGTCAACTACACTAACCAAGTCTTCTCATGTTTGCTCCTCGTTAGATGCAAACTTTCCACCACTCTAGGATCTACATAACTATGGCTAGCCCTTGAATCAATTAAAATAATAAGTGGTTGGTTGTTGATTGTACCTTCCACTTCAATCATGTGTGATTGAAATTCTGCTTGCTTATTGTCTAGGGCTGCGTAGATCCTCGGCATTTTGCTGCCCATATCCTCCACTGTTTCAACTTGCTGAACAGTATGTACAGTTCTCGCTTTACCATTTTTGTGGGGACAATCTCTGTACTTATGGTTTCCTTGACAGCCCCAACACTGAATGGGTGTCTATCTCTATCATTGTGCTCCCTCTTCAGTCATTCTCGGCTCTCTAAACGATGGCTATCCCTGAAGACTGTTTCTAAAAAAGGAAGGCTTGTTTCCCTTCTGCCTCTATTCCTTCTTAAACTTCCTCTGATCATTCCAAGCCCTTCGAAGGATAGGCCTTTCTCCTTGCTGTTCATACAAGAATTACACCCTTCTTATGGTTTCTTCCATGGTCTTAGGATCGTCATATTGAATCTTGTCACTCATGGAAGGTGGCAGTTCACTTAGATATCTCTGAATCTTGAAAGCCTCATCTTTGATGAATGGAACATACTTCAGTAGTTCTAGAAAACTTCGTTCATACTCATCAATAGTCATGCTGCCTAGCTTAAGTTCGAAGAACTCCTTCATCTTTCTGTCATAATATCTTTTAGTCAGGTATTTCTTCTCAAAATACCTCTTAAATTCCTTCCAAGTGACCTCTTTCTCTCTGATGTGCTGCACCCACACAAACTGATCCCACCACATGGATGAGTTTCCTTTCAATTGGTACATTGCAATTCTTCCTTCTACATGGGCAGAATAATTCTGCAGTTGGAAGTATTTCTTCATGCCCAGCAACCATGTGTTGGAATCTTCCTCCTTCTTATGTTCTCCATCAAATGTTGGAGGCTTAATTTTGTTCATCTCCCCTTTCAATTCCTCCTTTCCAGATTTTCGATGTTTTCTTGTAGGGGACGGGCTTGAACTGTTGTGTGTCTCCCTATCAGAATATCGTTGGGAGTGACTAAGATGTCGGCTACCAATCCTTGACCTACTTCTTGTCCCATGGGTTTTGCGACTCTCCGTCTTACTTGAGTCCATTCCCTTCTCGATTTTCTTCTCTATTCTTTCCAGGCTCTTCAAAAATTTTAAGTTTAATTCACCCTGTCGATCCCTGACTTTCATGAGCTTTCGGCTATTAGCTCGACGAGCCTTGGCCTCTCTTTGCAATCCTTCAATGATTTTCATTATGTGTCCTTCCTTATCCTTCTCTTTTCCATGCCCATTAGAGTTCGATCCTTCGACTCCCAGGTTAACATCCTTTCCTTCCCATTCGTCTTCTATTTCAGGGGTAATTTGCACCATTCCCCACTCCATACTCGGCGTTGGTTAATTGGAGTCCTGACCTCCGTTGAACTCTGCACATGCACTGTGTAATTAAATTCGAATTTTTTCAGGCCATCAAAACTTCACGAACAATCCACAACATTTATAAATAATACAAACAAGAACAAAAGAAATTTCGATTCCAATGGGTTTTCTGAGCTCTCGTTCGGCTCTGCACTTTTTGGGTTTTTTGAAACTTCAGTTTTCGGAACTTTCATGACTTTTGGGACTTTCGGGCCTTCGGGTTTTCGGTACCCGGGACTTGATTATGCAGTGACTCCCAACTTCTTGTCACTCTTATCCCCGAAATCCGATACATGGTTTCTTATACGTGATCCAACGATCCTCGACGAGCTAGATCTAATGGTCCAGATCCTTTCGGGGTTTTGGGCTTCCAAATGCCGATGTGCTCTAACTTTCGTTAGCCCTCCGGGCTAGAATTTTGGTCCACATGGCCTCCTCTTATATGACCACAGTCATACCTCCTATCGGGGTTTAGGACTTTCCAATGTCGAAACACGTATGTCCTCAGGATTTGTGATCCTCCGAATCTCGATTTCTCGATGTGGCTCTGCTATCGGGACCTTTTCCAAAGGCTTCGATCGCTGCCACGCGTCCCCTCAAGATGGACGGTCTTGATCGCCTCTTGTGATTTCGCGACTCTAAATGTCCCGACGTCTCATCTCCAGGACTCGCGAAATGTCGAACCCTGATGCGTCGATTTGACTTTTCTATAGGGACTTTCCCCGATAGCTTGGACCTTCGCCACGTGTCCCCTATAGATGGACGGTCTTCATCCTTTCGCTGTTTCGCGAAGTCATATGCCATTTCCCTCTCTTCCTCCTAAATCCTGATATTTCGACATGCAAAATGCCGACGGGTTCTTTATTATCGCCCCCTATCCCTTCGAGATGGACGGTCCTGACTAATTCGGGATTTCGCGTATCGCGATTTCCACACTCTTGTGCAATATCCAAAGGGCTTTAAACCTCGTGCACACTTTCCATATCTAACAGTCACGAGGGCTCACCTTCCCTCCAGAACAGATCCTAGAGCTCCTACACCACTGGTGTGGAGTCCTCTCTCCCTGTGGACTCATACCCCACTGGCTACGGTTTCATAATGCCACTATACCTCCTGAGCTTTAAAAACTCGTCAAGTAACTCCTTGACGTTTTGGAGCAAACCAGGGTTCGAAATTGGCCTTCCAGACCCAATTTCCCCTCGCATTCTCGGTCCAAAGACTGCTCCACTGTCCCATCTAGGCTCAGTGTCGAAACCTTGGCTCTGATACCAAACTGTAGTGCACATTTTCTTCTACTAAGGCTTAATCTCTATCAAAGGGAAATTTTAGCGCCACTCCGTACATAACTCTTGCAAGTATTTTATAATCCACATGCATTTAAACAACTAAACACATTTAAGCTCAGAGTAAAACATATTATTTACTGCTATATTCAACAAGCAATTAGCCTTATCATATTAATTCATATACACAGCGGAAATCATGATAACATAAGTAGCACAGTCATGCAAAACATGATTAAGGCATAATCAGATACTTATCTTTTAGCAATGATATATTCCACCAACCAAGTGCAGGCCTTCCACGAACCTCCCAGCCTTAGACCGCACTGCTCATCAGCTCAATAGTGGGTCACCCCCGAGCTCGGACTAAGCTCCACCCCAAGGCAAGGAATTCTAGGCTAGGCTAAGGTTACAGGGAAAACAACATAGAAAATATGGAAGGATTCTTCCCAGGATGCCACCTTACGCCCACTACTACTAGACTCTCATTCCCCACATGTCTGTTCCGCCCGGGAGTATACACCTTCACAAGCATAGTCCATCGGTGCTAACCTCCCTCTCTGGGTCTTGGTAATAGGCTGGATCAGGAAGTCTCAGAGCCTAAAGCTGGTGCTGGACATTCTCTGGAAGGAACCACTTCCCAGCAAACTCTCTCACCTGGAAAGAGTCTATCGCAGGCCTGACAACTTGCCTCTTCCAACCATAGTCACCTCCCTCACCTGGAGAGAGGTCATACACAGGCTCAATTACAACCTGCATTGGACAGCAATTCATGCGCAATCCATCTCTACATGACCACTACAGTCAACTGGGGATACAGACTCAAGCTTCTCAAACAAGCTCAGCAATGGCGACAAGGTCTCACAGTGTTGATTTTTGGAATTGCGTGATAAGCAATTCCCACAGGGGATTACACAGACTCCCTGGTTCAGAATGGGGAGAGCAAACCGGGCCTTTCATAAATGAACATAGTCTTCTCGGCTCTCAGAACGAAGGGTGTACACGGATTTGCCGAAACAAACACAAGCTTTTTTCCTGGCTCTCTGGAACGCACGAGGTATTCCTACCGAGGTTACACGGTTCACGCCCAAGATACTCCAAGGTTGAATGGATGTTAAGGTCCTAACCCTCACATAGGTAGATTAATGTATTCGGATGTAATAAAGGTCAATATTAATAAGGCCTTTCAATAAAATAGAATAAGGCGGATGTAAGAAGACCTAATAGAAGCTTCCGCTTCTAGAAGGATCTTCCTCTAGATGCTTCTCTTAATAGACATATTTAGTATATCTAAGGGTCAAGGGTATGAAAACCCTAGATTGGATATTATTGTAACAGAGCGCTGCTCTATTGGAGGTTGCCCCCTCGAAGAGGCCTGTGAACATTGCTTTCTAAATCTAAGTGCTATTTCTATTGTAGTTCTTATATCATTTCCATGTTATTGTGGAGATTATGTTGGATATTTTACTGTTATTCTGTCATTTCTAGCATTTTATTTCTGTTCTGCATATTTTGTATATCTGGTATCGTGCAAGTGGTATCAGAGCACTTTCCTTGGCAAAAATTGTGGGTATTTTGTTTTAGGGTAGAGACGTATTCCGGCATCTTTAAGCCACAGAGATCTGTCATTATGTGCATAAACCCATGGTTGAGGGATTCATGCACATAGGAAATACAAGTGGTTCTTAAGCGCACATTTGTTGGCCACCCTTGTAACCCCTATTGGTACCCCTTCGAGTGGTAGCGCATCAGACAACACCTGTGTACGGATCGGCCTATATTTCCTAAAGCCCTCTTTAGATAAACCTATCGGCTGCTGGACTGCTATGGTGTCACCAAGAACAGCACTCGGGAAGATACTCTCTAGTACCTGGGTAGTCGGGTAGTACGGCTAAGGGTACAGTCTATCCTCCTTAGTTAGTTCCCTGAGATATTGGGCCGAGTACTACTATTGGACCCCGCATGTATATCAGAGAGTTATAGCATAGGGAAAACCCTTGTCTGTAGAACCCTTGAATACCTAATCTTTGGGGAACATAAACAACAACATAAACAAATTAAACCAGCGAGATCTATTGACATGCATTTGTGTTCGGGTTGCTAAGTAAATACTCTCTAGTTCATAATTTGGGGATTTCAGCACTGCAGCATTCTTCAGACCAAAGCATAACCCCGCAGCTATAAAAAAAAAATAAGAAAAAATAAAAAATAAAAATAAAAAATAAATAAAAAAAGTATGGAAAATTTTTCACCATTATTTGAGACCTATTCCATTAGATTCATCTCTTCTCCCTTATCACTTTCATCCATATCATTTTTCTGCAAAAATTTCTGACTCCGCCCACTCCCTTTTCAGTTCACCCATCATCATGGCCCATACCTGTAACCAAGAACTAGAGTCAAGCTTCAACACCCTGCAATCTGGTTTACTTGAGACCCAACAAGAAGTGCAACAACTCAGTGCTACTATTGCCTCCCATGATGCCTCCATGAATGCATCCGTAAATGTAGCTGTGTAGTCCACAATGGTGGAAGTCAAACACGAACTGACCACCCAGCTTGAATCTGTCTTTGCATCACTCTGCACGAAACTCAAGCTCTCTACCGATGACTCTTTTCCTGAGGCACATAAAAAGACTGAAGGTGAAACTTCTTCCCATTCCTTTCAACCCCATCACTTTCAAAGGGAC
>ML779982.1:280465-293625 GCA_009831015.1 Picea engelmannii
GGCCTAAAGCCGACATAATTAAAATAACATTACTAATCTAAATTACAACTAATGGCCTAAAGCCGACATAAATAAAATAGCATTACTAATCTAATATGCCCCAATTAAGGGGTAATGAGCCAACATTAGGGCTTAACAGAATGAAAGGATATAAGCTCTGGGATCCTACATTAAAGATAACAATGAACAATTGAGATGTGGCCTTCAGATAATTCAGAGGTAAGTCTGAGCCTGAAGAAGTTGCTCAGAACGAGAATAATCCTGAGATGGTGTGGTTTGAACTACGAAATTAAGAATATGATTAAGATGAGTCGACTAAATCTTAGGAAAATATGGAACAACAAAATATAGTGGTAAGGAGGTCAGAAAGAATAAGAAAACAATTCAAAAGGTATAGTCCACCTGACACTCCATTCTGCATTCAAACTAACCTCCATCAATGATGAGATCAAGTCAGTCGTGTTGACGCCCAAAAGCGCAAAATAATACCCTTTCCTGCAAATGGGTTGCAATGCCTATTTATTTATATACATATACTTAATAATATACTATATAGGTGGGACCCCCTTTTATATCATGGTGAAAAAGAAATGCTTCTCTGAATTGCACTCATGACGACTTTATGAAGCATATTACAGTTGAGAAACACAAGAATTCAAATAAATTCTTGCATGCAATCAATGATGATAAGGGATGGTAATTTAAAAGTCAAAATAAAGTGACAAGCACTGGGTTATAATTGTTATACATATGCTTTGGCATATGGTTAAAATTCAGATTTCAACTCACACTCACTTTGGTTATAACATGTTGCATTCATGGTATATTACATTCATGGTATTGGTTATATTATGTGGACAATAGTTATGGTTTATGCAATTGTTCGAGGTCAAATAATCCTTGCAAATTGGAACTTGTTAGAAATATGAGACATATTATATAATTGATGCCGGTATAAAAACTATGGATAAGAGGGTTTTCATTTCAATCTTGCGAAGTGGAAGTGACATCTTGATTTTTGAATATGGTTGATTAATGCAAATGACGAATTTTTGGATGTATTACACCCTAGTTATGCGTGATGAAAATTAATGAGTGGGTGGAGAAGTGATGTGCATTTATTGCACGTAATTCTTACCCCCACCTCGAGCTCACCACCCTCACCTTGTCGCATGTTTGGTTGCTCTAGTTAGTTTGCCTCTGTTTTGCTCAGCCATTGGAGAATAATGGTGGTCTTTGGTTCTTTTCGGCGCTTTGCTCAAAGGTATGGTGACTTTCTCCCTTCCATTCTTCATTCTAGCCTCGCTCTGGATAGAATCTCTGTGTTGGCTCTTATAATTCGTATGCAGAGTGCTTGCTTTCTGAAAGATATGGTGGTTGGATGTGTATTATGTCTGTGAAAATGATATTGGTTGGTGTTTCAAATATTGCAAATTGGATTTTTTTTTAATTCTCCTTCATGTTGAAAGTGTTCAGTTATGGTTACGTTGCGGTGGATGACTGGTTATTATTTCTCCTTGTTGTTCATAGAGTTATGGAAATTTTTGTTTGTTATCACCCATGTCTTGAGATAGAATTCTGGAGGGTTTTTATGGTAAACAAAAGGGATAAATGCGTTCTGGGTTCTTTTTGTGGTTAATATTACCTCCTACTCCATTCATGAGAGATTTGTGGCCCTGTCGAGATGCCATTCCACAGTTTGAATGATTGCAGAATTGGGTTTTACCTCGTGACCACCTTGGAAGGGACTATGTCTACCCTTGTTGTAAAGTTATTGGAGGTTTTTTGTTTCATGTTACAAAACCCGCTGCTGAGTTGTCTCACCCACCTGAATATTTAAACATTGTTCTCCCTTGTCATGATTGTTGTAAACTACACTTGGGTTTTAAATTATTTATATGTCTACCCGACAGTAGAGAGATGTGTTTCTTGGTTCATTGGTTGACTACCTGCGGGCGTTTTGGCCATTTTGAAGACTGTATAGTGATTAACTGAAAAGAATACCAGGGTTTCAAACCCGACCTGTCACATAGAAAATACTGGAAGTTGATACTAGCCTCATATGTTTAGTATTTGTTGGCCTATATTACACTCCATTGCTCGCTGGGTGTGGTATATTTTAATTAATGGAATGATTTTGTTGATAACCTATCATATGAAAATAACTCTGTAAATGAAAAATAAAAATTCTACAATGGACTAAAGTTGGTTATAGTTGTTTTGGGCTTGATTCATTTGATTTTATAGAAAATGGAAAAGTGACTAGCTAATTGAATAAAGGATCTTGAACCCAGTCCATTGTGTAGCAATTTAAATCAGTTGATGTAAATGGTTAAGTTTGATGGCATGTCCTTTTTCTCGACCTCCTCATGTCTCCTCTAAAATGCTCTGTGTATGATTTTTGATAGTTGGAATTATGAACAATATGTATATAAGTTGTGTTGTTGTTTGGTCAAACATGAAGGAAGAAATGATAGGAATTAACTGGTTGATTTTGACAGTTCTGGAGCTCTGCTTTGGGTTTGATATGGAAGTTATTGTGTTTTAATTTTTATATTTCCTACAGTTTAAAATTTTCTTTTTGGAAATTAAGGGTATGTTATTTTAAGAAAAAATATTATTTGATGGAACAATATCCCTTTTGTTTCCCGTTCATTATATCATTTTTCACTTCTTACAATCCCACCATATTTCCATATTCATTTTAATTTCTTGTTCTGTTATTGTAAATGACATTTCAAAAGAAATAATAAAAGGAGAAGGGAGTGACTGGTGTTTAAATTGGAATGGAAGTATTGTTTTGATGTTGCTTGAATAGTATCTGTTGGTGGTCCCTGTCCATGCTACCACTTTTCGTTCATTACCAACCCCTCATATTCCCAATAACCCTACCATTACCTATTCAATAGCAATTAATTATTTATTTGAGTATTATGATGAATGGATTGATTGCATGCGCTTCTATTGAGAATAATAGAGTCAACCTTTGATTTTATTTAGGTAGGGTTGATTCATGGACTGTCAATATTTTTCATAACTAATTGGAACATTTCTTCAGGATGAGATTTTTTAGAAGAGGGAGTAATGGTAGAGGTAATAGAGGCAGGGGAAATTGGTAGATGGGTCATAGAAGACCTTGGTTCTCCATACATTTTGATGCTGACTCGTAGGAATTGAACCATCTTTTCCAACATGGGTTCTTAAACCTAGTAGGCCAAGGGATCCTCCAGCCCTGACCTGAAAGACCGCCCTTGCAAGCACATATAAATTTTTCTGGCATCCTAGACCCCCCTCATGTATCAATGCAACCAAAACCGTCCACCAACGATGGTTGGTAAGAGATTGTCCACCAGCCTGTTGTTCATCATCATGGTTGGACCACTGCATCTTTTCCATTACCCCCTCCACCACCAAAGAATCAAATTGACGAAGATGATCATGCAGTCTCACCCGTGCAGTCATCACATGCCAGTAAAAGATTAAAACACGATGTCCTCCAGCCTGTGTAGGACAGGGGAAAAGGAATAGCCACTCACTCCAGCTCGTCCAAAGAATCTTCCAAATCTGTGTCTTCCCGCCTTCATCTTAAGGATGATTTTTCTCGTATTATCAGCACAGTGCAACCTCAAGGTTCTAACCAGCCAAAGGCTTCCACAGGAAATTCAAAAGGGGAGAACAGTGAGAAGATGCCTAATGCCTCTCATAGTAAATATGGATTTTTATGATGATTAATGTTGTTTCATATGTTGAAGAAAATATTTTTACTTGGACAAAGTTTTGGACAATAGGTATATATTTAGGCTTTCTTTTTGGGACATCATGGATATAATATTTTTTTGGATATGATCAGATATTATTTTACTTATATTTAAAATATTTGATCATAATTTTGAATATGGGAGTTACAAGGAGGATATATTTGAAATCTTATGATTGATTTATATATTATTATTATTATTATATGACCCTATTTAGTTATCCCACCTATTTATTTATTATTTATGACCCTTATTTATATATATATTATTATTTATTTGTCTCAAACTAATTGGTTAAGTCAATTTTATTAACTAAAGAAAGGTAGTTGAACTACCCTAACTTATTAAGGAGGAATAAAAACTCAATGAATTGAGGAGACAAAGGGAGAGAATAAAAGGAGAACATAAAGTTTTCTCTGTACTAGTGAGATACTTTCAACTTTCATTCATTCTGAGTTTACCAGAAAGCTTAATCCTCTTGATGACAACATGGTCTTATTGAAGTCAGCGGGATTCAAAAACAAAATCACATATTTCAATAGCTTTTTTTAAAGGTGTATGATTTATCTTTGGTAGTCTGTGTATTTTTTTTTGTGCATGAATTGAGTTTCATGACTGATAAAGAATATCTTGCAGAGTCAAGTGAAAGCATTTTGTAGCAAGTTGATCCAGATATTTAGCTTCAGTTTTCTTGTTGATTTTCAGAGTATTTGTGTATGTTTCCCATCGAAGGATTATAAATTTGACTTTGGTCCCTACCCTTGCAGGGGGTTGTAGAAAGAACTCATTTTTGTATCTCAGAATGAAATAAATGAAAAATCAGATTACTATTTCAGTCTCACACATGTGTTTGAATGATCTGGTTCATTGTTTTTCTTTTATCTCTATGTACACATTTGTATAATTTACGTACACATTTATGTAACTTTGTTTAAGTTTATTTCTTTTACACTATCATATTTAACACATAAAACCAACCTTGATCCTTTGTACCTAATACTTGTGGATTAAGAAATTGTTTTTAAGGCTATAAACCTTGGGTAACATTTCCAACTATCTTTTCTTAGCTAGACAAGATATGAAAATTCTTGAGTAAGTTTTTCCATACCTTTTCCTCAACATTTATTTTGGCGACTATACTGGGGAGAGCTTCCATATCTCTCTAGTTGATTGTATTCACGATTATCTTCAAATTTTTTTGTTTTGTCTACATACTCCTTGAATGTTTTTTTCCATGAAAGTACCTATTACAAGACAACCCAATATTGGAAATGGTCTTAACGACCAAACTAGCATTGCTTTGAACTTATTCAACACTATTTTAGAAACTGCTAGTACTCGTGTTGAACTTGAACGCTCTTGGGAAGTAGTTGAAAGAGATATAAGTATTCGTGAATGCTGGGAAGCCAGGAAAAGGTAGCCTAGAAATAAGTAGTAACCTCTCTCTTCCTAAATCCTTGGTTTTCTTTTTCATGTCCTTAAATCCTCTTATTTCTCTCTCGAAGAGGATTGTCCCCTGAAACTACTATTTTTGAAATAGGAAGGAGAAAAATCATTTTGTAAACCCAAGAAAGTGCTCTAAGGAGAAATTTGTCTGATTCTTCTAGTTCACCTTCATCACCTATACCTATTACCTTCAACATGACATCTACAGGTAGTGGTAGTGGAATCAGAGGTGCCTCCTCCTCCCAACCTTGTGCTTTGTCAGTAATTAGTAGTATATACATCCATTAGGGCCATGTTCAATCCACTACCAATATTACTAAAGTGATAAAGAAATATGAGTTTTTCCAATTCGAAGAAGATGCTACAACCACTCCATGGCACGTGTCTTCTCCCTTGAATCGGGTACCCTCTACCCACCCATTATCGAAGTTTAAGGAGAATCTTCCTAAGTTCTCGAGAAATAATATTTTAACTACAAATGAACAACTAGTATCATTTTCTAATTCTTGTCATAACATTGGGGCTAACGATAACGACACTTGCATGCGTCTATTTGTCAACTCCCTTGAAGGGATAGTTGCGATAGATTTCTTTAATCTCCCTCCCAAAATTCTTTCCACATGGGAAGAATTGGTTTATTGGTTCAAGTCCACATATGGACAGTCCAAGAGTCCAACTGAGCAGTTAAGGGAATACAACAACATTGCCTATAAATATGGTGAAACCATTAAGTCTTTTAACATTCACTTCACCAAATTATACAATCAAATCCCTAAATTAATTCTCACCCAAAACCAAGCCACTTTCATGCATTATTATAATGCGCTACCTTCCCCTTATCGTCATAGACTTGAAGAAAAGGCTATTGAAAATATTGGTTCCTCTCTTCATACTTGTCTATAATATGAAGAGAAAATCGAAAGAATGGGTCTCCCTAAAGGGGACTCAATCAAGCAAACATATATGTCTTCCCTCCTACAAATCGTACAAGATATGAACAATAGGATGATAGCCTACGAACGAAAAGGAAGTGTTTCTTCATCCGCACCTATCGCATCTTCTTCTTCCTCAGTGCCTTTTAGGACTCCTAATGAAAATACTTTTCAGCCAAAGGCCATTATGTCTCATAGTTGGTGTAACTTCTGTGAAGAAAATCATGAAGAAAGTACTTACGAAGCTAAGAAAAATGCCAGATATAAGATCTTTGGCAAAATCCCCGATACCAAAATAGTTGTTCTCGATTGGGTTGAACCAAAGGATGTTATGATAATCAATACCAGGAACAAAACTTACATGACCAAGGGTAAATATGATCCTCCTCATACTTCTTCCTCCCCAAGCTCATCTTCACAAAGTGTTGGTGCACAAACTGTCAAAACTCCACAAAATCAAGGAGTGCCTTCCCCTCTTCCCTCTTCTAAATACAACATCCTTAACCAATTGGATAATATCAAGGCTGATGCTACTCTTTTGGACATGGTTTACATCCCTGAACAATAAAAGCATCTCAAGAATTTTATGGAAGGTAAATTTTCTACCATAGACAATCTTTTTGAAGAGCCAAAAGAAGAGGATTCAATTGTAAATAAAATAGGTATAAATAATTTAAGGAAACCAGTAAAAAATTCCCCTTTTTATATTTCTGTAAAAATTATGGATAAAATAGCTCATTGTTTCCTAATTGATGGTGGGTCTCGTCCAAGTGTAATGTAAAAAATTATAATGGAAGAGCTTGGATTATCATGCACTAATGAAAATTATAGAAGCATGCTCTCTTATAACAGTCTACAACAATCAAATATAGGTGAAATCAAAGATGTAACCTTAGTTCTATGCATGCATATTGAAATAAGAACAACCCTCAGTATCCAAGTACTTGATATGCCAGTAAGAAATTATTCAATTATTTTATGAAGATACTCGCAAGCCTTAACGGGTGGATATCTTTCACTTGACGAAACATGTCTTTCTATCCCTAGGAATGAAAAGAACATTATAGTCCTGAGGGAAGGAATAATTTCACCATATATAGAGAGTGTTCCCCATCCTAACATAAATTATCTTGAGGAATATTTGGGAGTATACTCTATCTTTGCTAATGAGGGTGAAACTATCGTTGAACCAATTGATTTTAACGATGGCATGTGGCACATGCATTTTGATGGCTCGTGCTCAAATGAAGGTAATGGATCCAACATTATTCTATATTCTCTTATAGGTAAATCCACAAATTTTCTTCTAGGTTAGAATTTTCTTGCATGAACAACGTCACCAAGTTTGAAATCTTATTGTTAGGCATAAAAAATGCATACAACCTTGGTTGCGACCACCTTATAGTATTTGGTGATTTTGAACTTGTTGTGAACCTTGTACGTAATATTTATTCACCTAGAAATAAGTTTCTTAAACACTATACCCAAGATGTTTGGATGCTCATTTCAAAACTTTTATCATTTAACATCACTCATGTTAAGAGGGAACTCAATTCGATGGATGATAGGTTAGCGGTGTTTGCAACATCTCCTACCCAACAACTTTTACCTCAATGACCTGATTATACGTTCCAATATCTATATTGTAGTCATATCCTTGATAACGTGGAATCATGGAAAGTGTTCCCAAGTTATGAAGGAATTTGCGCTTTCATACAAAATGAACCATTTAAGCCCAAGGAAAGCATATCCATTGAAGATGATAAATTTCCTAAAGGCTTGACTCCTCTCTAAAGTTCATTTTCATCGAGTGATGTAAGGAAAAAAGAGACACATAAGGAAGAGGAGTCGAAAAGGAAAGTGGGTGATACCATTTCCTTGAACCTTGGGATACCTGAATCTCCAAAGATTGTTAAACTAGGTTCCCAATGTTCTGACGAAGAAAGCGTGAAATTCACAAAACTACTCCGTGAATTTCAAAATGTTTTTGCATGGTCATATGAGGATCTTCGTGGTTTTGACCCTTATCTCATACAACATGCCATTCCTATCAAGGAAGGGGTAAAACCAGTTAGGAAAAAACAAATACCTATTAACCTTGCACTCGAAGCTACTATTAGGAAAGAGTTGGAAAAACTATTGAAAATTGGCATAATATTTCCAGTTAAGTATATTTCCGAGTGGGTTTCAAATCTGATTTATGTTCGGAAGACTACTGGTCAGATAATATTATGTGTCGATTTACGTGCATTGAACAAAGTGAGTTTCAAAGATAATTTTCCTCTCCCTAATATGGAAATTATTTTAGAACAGGTAGCCGGGTCAAAAATGATGTCCTAACTTGATGGATTTTCTGGCTATAATCAAATCAAGGTAAAAAGGACTAATAGATATAAAACCAAATTTAATAGATGTTAGGGAACATTCACTTATGAATGTATGCCTTTTGGCCTGTCTAATGCAGGTGCCACCTTTCAAAGAGCTATGAAAATAGCTTTTGATGATCTAATCGGTAAAATTATCCAAGTTTATCTTGATGATTTGACTGTCTATTCAAAGAACCGGTTGGATCATTTTGGTTATCCTAGAAAACTTCTCATGTATTGCAGAAAATTTGGCATTTATTTAAATCCTTCTAGGTCTATTTTCGGTGTCACAAAGGGAAAGATCCTCTGCCATATTGTTTATGATTCAAAAATACACATTGATCCCTAAATAATTACTGCGATTATAAACCTTTCTTCTCCCACCTCCAAGAAAGAAGTCCAAACTTTCATGGGCAATATCAATTTTGTCCGTAGGTTTGTTCCTAATTTTGTTGTCATGGTTAAACCAATTCATAGCCTTTTGAAGAAAGATCGTTATTTTTCTTGGACAAATGATGTTGAAAATGCTTTCCTTAGTATTAAGAAGCAATTAGTTCTGCATCGGTTTTTACAAAACTGGATTTTGAGAAAGCTTTTATCATATATACCAATGACAACAAGGAATAAATTTATGATATTGTCTTACAAAATGATGACCAAAGCAACGAAAAAACTATAGCACACATGAGCAATAGTTTATCAGATGATGAAATCAAGTACTCTTATATTTAAAAACATGTGTTTTCTCTTGTTACGGTTATAGAAAAATTTTGTCCCTTTATTTTAGGCAAACATACACAAGTAAGAGTCACTTTGCCTACTGTCAAGTTTCTTCTCTCACAAAATTATCTTTCAGGAAAAATTGCACATTGGCTTGCCAAAATTCAGGAGCATGATTTAACCATCACGACTTCAAAAATGATCAAGGGAAGAGAATTATCCCTTCACTTAGCTCAGCACCCTGAACCAAGTGAAGAACTTGATGATCAGGATAATCCTCTTTCATCTATATTCTATATTGAAAATCAAAACATTTCTATAGTTGAACATCCTTGGAATAGAAATTTGGTGTATTACTTGCAACATAAAAAATCCCCAGATAACTTGGATCCTCACCAGAGAAGGAGACTCCACCTCGAATCTTCCAGGTATATCATTTTAGGATACATTTTTCTTAGAAGGTCTCTTGATGGTTTATTACTTCGATGTGTGAATGATGAAGAAGCACAAAAATTGTTACAGGAAACTCATGGATCATCAGTTTATGTCATTCACATTGGTGGCCATTTTTATACTAAATATTTTTCCTTTAAAATAATAAGAAATGGTTACTATTGGCCTTCGATATTTCGAGATTCCTATAAATTAGCTAGATCTTGTGATAAATGCCAAACATTTTCTGGGAAAGAACGTCTTTCTGCCATGCCTTTACAACCTATCCTCCCGGATTTCCCTTTTTCTAAATGCGGCCTAGAATTTAGTGGTCCTATCAATCCTCCATCTTCTACAGGACATATTTTTATTTTGATAGCCATAGATTACTTTACTAAGTGGACTGAGGTTGTCCCTCTTAAGTAGGCATAAGATGAGCAGGTAATTTATTTCCTGGAAACTAATATCTTTTCCATATTTTGCATTCCCTTATAAATCATTATAGACAATGGCCCAACTTTCATTTCTACAAAGTTAACTCAATTTATGGTTAAATTAGGGGTCAAACATTTCACTTCATCAACCTATTACCCCCAATGAAATGGGAAATCCGAGTCCACTAACAAGAATCTGGTTAGAATCATTAAGAGGAAGATAGAAGATAAACATTGCCAGTGGCACATACTTCTCACTTACGCTCTCTGGGAAGATCACACAACCACTAAGGAAAGCACAGAATGTACTCCCTTTCATCTTGCATATGGCCAAGAGGATATTCTTCCTATTGAGTTGGAGATTTCCTCCTTACTGTTGATATTACAGATTGAAGAATCAAATTCTTCCAATGTTCCCAAAAGGATAAATGCACTGTTATCCCTGGAAGAACAAAGGAATTTTGCCTTAGAGAACATAAAGAGAAGGCAGAGAACTGTTAAAAAGTATTTTAACAGATGAGAAAAAGTTGTTGAATTCAAGATTGACGAGAAAGTATTACTATGGGACTCATCTCATGTTGAGAGAGGAAGATACTCAAAGTTCCAAAAACTATGGATAGGTCCTTTTAAAATCGCTTTTATCCTAGGTGCAAACTCATACCTTCTAAAGGATTTGGAAGAGTGGTTGTTCTCTTACAGCACTAATGGTTCCCACTTGAAACATTACATGGAACCAACCTGATTATCAACACTTTTTTAAAATGAATTCTGTATATAGTCTTTTGTTTTACTGATTTCTTTTTACTTTGGTTTATTGAGTTTCTAATTTCTGTTATTTTGTTTTTTTTAGTTTATCAAAAATAATGTCTATATCAATTTTTCCATAACAATGTCATTATATAGCTATTATTGATCAATAAGAAATAATATATACACAATTTCCACGATGTTCTCCTTTTAGACATTGTTGAATTTTTTTTTTCTTTCAACATTGTTGTAGGATAGTTGATTTTGTCTTCTTCCTTGTTTATGCTATCCCTTTCTTCCCTCCATCCTGATATCCAAAGATCAAATTAGAAACATTCTCGTTGAAGCAGTAAGAAGTATTATATGTTACATATTTTTCTAATGTTATGCATACAGTAACAACCCCCTCATATGTACCACTTTCCATAAGTTATTCCCAAAGTCCCATCTCATTATTTCCCTTAAGCCACCTTTTCCCTGCTGTTCCATAACTATTCTTAAACAATTTTTTTTATCATCAAATTTTAGTGGTCTATGAAACCAGATATACTAAGTTCTGAATCTATTAGAAATAGATTTCCCTATGGAGTAGCTAGTTTGTTGACGCCCAAAAGTGCAACGTAATACCCTTTCCTGCAAATGGGTTGCAATGCCTATTTATTTATATACATATACTTAATAATATACTAGATAGGTGGGACCCCCTTGTAGATCATGGTGAAAAAGAAATGATTCTCTGAATTGCACTCATGACAACTTTACGAAGCATATTACAGTTGAGAAAATACAAGAATTCAAAAAACATCTCGCATGAAATCAATGATGATAAGGGTTGGTAATTTAAAAGTCAAAAGAAAGTGACAAGAACTAGGTTATAACTGCTATACAATCTACTTTGGCATATGGTTAAAATTCGGATTTCAACTCACACTCACTTTGGTTATAACATGTTGCATTCATGGTAAATTACATTCATGGTATTGGTTATATTATCTGGAAAATAGTTATGGTTTATGCAATTGTTCGAGGTCAAATAATCCTTGCAAAGTGGAACTTGTTAGAAATATGGGACATATTATATAATTGGTGATGGTATAAAAACTATGGATAAGAGGGTTTTCGTTTCAATCTTGTGAAGTGGAAGTGACATGTTGATTTTTGAATATGGTTGATTAATGAAAATGATGAAGTTTTGGATGTATTACACCCTATCTATGGTTGATGGAAATTAATGAGTGGGTGGAGAAGTGACGTGCATTTACTGCATGTCGTTCTTACCCCCACCTTGAGCTCACCACTCTCACCTTGTCTCACATTTGGTTGCTCTAGTTAGTTTTCCTTCTTTTTGCTCAGTCGTTGAAGAATAGTGGTGGTATTTGGTTATTTTTGGTGCTTTCCTCACAAGTATGGCGAATCTCTCTCTTCCATTCATCATTCTAGCCTCGACCTGGATAGAATCTCTATGTTGTCTCTTAGAATTCATATGCATAGTGTTTGCTTTCTGAAAGATATGGTGGTTGGATTTGTATTATGTCTGTGCAAATGATATTTGTTAGCATTTCAAATATTGCAAATTGGAATTTCTTTTAATGCTCCTTCATGTTAAAAGTATTCTGCAAGATATCAGATATATAAAATATGCAGAACAGAAATGAAATGCTAGAAATGACAGAATAACAGTAAAATATCCAGCATAATCTTCACAATACACATAAATGATATACGAAATAGCAACAGAAATAACACTTTGAATCAGATAGCAATGTTCACAGGCCTCTTCGAGGGGGCAACCTCCAGTCGAGCAGTGCTTTATTACAATAATATCCAAGCTAGGGTTTTTCATACCCTCGACCCTTATTTATACTATTAAGAGAAGCATCTAGAGGAAGATCCTTCTAGAAGCGGAAGCTTCTATTAGGTCTTCTTACATCCGCCTTATTTTATTTTATTGAAAGGTCTTATTAATATTGACCTTTATTACATCTGAATACATTGATCTACCTATGTGAGGGTTAGGACCTTAACATGTCCGCCCCCTTAAAAACAGCCTTGTCCTCAAGGCTTGAGGTGTGGAAACTGTTGTAGAATGGTAGCTGGTTCCCAAGTGGCATCTGCTGGAGTCATATCTTTCCACTGTACTAGCACTTCCTTGATGGTTCTCTGACGCAGGTGACGTTCCCTTTGGTCCAAAACTGCTTCTGGTTGTAGCCAAATGGATCCTTCTTCAGCTAACTCTGGAAGGTGGGTTTGAATTTGGCACCTGGTTCCAATCACCTTCTTCAAGCATGAAACATGAAAAACAGGATGTAGCTTCGACTGACTGGG